>JADLZK010001161.1:0-26417 GCA_015847255.1 Hyparrhenia diplandra | reverse complement strand
GAAATATCAACACCTTGCTTGCCTTTATCTCCATTCGATGAATCTTTGTATCAGTCAGCTGCTTCCATTCTCTATGATAGTATGTTTTGGTTTGGAAGTTTTTGGTCACCGCGTGTGATCGCATACATCCATAGGCTCTTTTGAATTAAGCATGGTGCTTAGGTCAAGTCTACCTTAATCGATTTAGACATGGAGTCAAATCGATTATTGAACCGGAGATGCTAGTGTAGAATTTGATGTCGACCATATGGACTAACCCCTACTGAGGAATTTTATCAACTCCCAAGAGGGTGTGTCCTAGAGATGACAATGGAATCAGAACTTGTTTTGTGAACACAAATATTAAATAATAATAATACCTTTCAAACCCCAAGTTTGGTTGTTTCAGCGATATCACAAGACAAGCTTGGGGAGGTCTTCAACCCGCCACTAATCACGAATCAATTAATGGCGTGCACCGAAGCTAGCAAAATTCATAACAGAAGGTAAGTCGGAAGCTAGCTTGGGGAGGACTCCCACAAAAGGTAACTTCGTATCTCACATTTCATTTTAGTTATCTTCCTACCTTATTAGAATGATGAGATACAAGATACAACAAAAATATGATTCCACTCCTATATGTGACTTTGGTATGTTTAAGTTTCCCTAAAGTTGAAATGATGAATAGTTGCTCAAACTGCATGATTCATCTTGTGCCTAGATTTTATAACTTTGTATTCCCCAATATTTAAGTTTGTTGGCTAATAATATCTCACCTGAAATACTTAAACAAAATGTGGGTTTGCAAAGACATAATCCTTTTTCTAAGTTGTTGCTAGGTTATGATATGGTGCAAAAAGAATGCTGCTATAATTTCATTCTAAAGAGAAACTTGACATCCGAGAATTTTTTCAAAAAAAAATAAAGAGAGAGAATATGGGCTATGAAAAAAAAAGAAAGAAGAAAGAAGAAAAAAAAGAAAAAACTGATGAAAAATGGACACGTGTCGAGACAGAAATTAGAAGACCCACATCTTCAAAAAAAAAGAAGAATAGAGAAAGAATAAAAAGAGAGGAAATAAAGGACACAAGTCCAAGGGTGAGTAGAACCCACCTCTCAAGAAAAAAAAAAGAGATAGCCCATACTTTCTCAAATGCATTTGAAAATAATAAAAGAAAATTCCGGATTGAAAGATGATGAAAGGAAGCAGACAATGTTTCTAACCCAAAACCATTCCTTTTCTTTACAACCACAGAAGAACATGGAAAAAAAGTCAAAAAGCCCGCATACATTGAGTAATAAAGGTGGATATAAGGTGCCAACTTATTTAAAAAAAGGAGGAATGCTTTGTTATAAACATGTTACACTGAATTATATATCGGCATTGAAGCAACTCACGATCAACAGCCAAACACTTAGCTATTTGCTCGGGGCGAGCAAAAGGTTAAACTTGGGGGACTTGTTAGCGGTGGATTGCTCGACCATTTTATACCGCCAACTTATGTCTTTTCAGGAAACTTTGCTAACCTATGACACATATACCTTTACTATTGACCCAGTTCCACTTGTATTCAGAAATATGTTTTGCGAGGACTTATCTGAGGGAATCAAGTGAAAAGACACCAAACAAAAGAACAAAGCGCAAAGCATAATACACATTCCCGAAGTATAATCAAGGGGGATAGAAAGCCCAACTCAAGGCCGGGTGGACCAAAAGCACCCTAAACTACGGTCCGGGCCGACCCGGGGGAGCCACACAAAAAGATGGATGCTGACGGGGCCGGGCCCGATCCGTGGGGTGCAATGGTCCGGCCGGGACCCGGCTGCCGGGCGGCTCGTGCCCAAATTTGGAAGGGCCTCCGGCGTTGCAATGGCCGGTCGGGGGTGCTTTGGTGAATTCTTTATTCAAACGCGCTTTGTGCAGTCGGTTTTGTACCTTCAAGTGGGGAGAGACATTTTTTCCATGGAGCCCCTCTCTCCTCTACCTATAAAAGGAGATGCTCTCCCCTTCATTAAACACACCACACAAGAGCCTCTCTCCCTCCACTTGTATCATTTTACTTTTTGGTTGAGTATTAGGGCTTGGCAAAGGTTGTAATAGAAAGTCAAGATCAACTTGAAGATATTTGGTATGATCAATTCATTGTTCATCATGTTCTTCATATTGTTCTTGTTCTTTATTTATCAATATAGTTATGCTTATGAACTAGAGTATAGTTCTTATGATATGATCTTAGCATATGAACTAGTATATAGTTTTCATGTTATGATCTTATCGTTATAGAACTTTATGCTTAATATGCTATGCATACATGTTTTAGACCAAGAGCTAAGTTGAGATGTTGAGTTCTACTTTGAGTTAGTCTTGAACAGTTGTTGGGTTCTTGAGTTTGTCGTCCGCGCACTTGAGGTGGATGCTCTAGTAGAAGGACCTGCAGGTCGGGTAACCTTGCCTAGCACGCTAGAGTAGTAGTCAAAACTTAGGCGTGGTGTCTAGGTTTGGAACTACCTTCGTTTGCCTCGTTACTTTCCTTGCGAGGCGAGGGATGGCGGCAGTGGTAACATTTCTGTCCGGGTCCCTTGTATTCCCCCACGTTAGGGTATGGCGTTAGAGCTATAGGCGGCAACACTTGGCAGACGAGTGTTATCGTTGCCCAAAGTAAGTCCTCAGGACCTTGCTATCTTAACTTAGAGTCTCTAACATTATAAAAGCATGTATGTACCCTCTCTCTTAACATAGCTATATAGGATGTGCACGCTCCATGTTAGGTTTATTCTTTTTTTTTTCTTTTTTCCTTTATCCTTGAGATTGGTTCAAGTGTGTGTCAAGTTATCCTTTACTTATCATGTTCCATCCACGTTATGAACTTTGGTCTATTGCATAGTCATGTTATTATGTCCATGTTCATAATAGAGACCATTTATACCATGCCTTCCCACCCGTGGAAATTCGATACTGAATACTTCGGGTGAAAGCTACAATGGCATTTCCGTGCGCTTGCGGAACCCATTTTTCGTTAAACGCCAACAAGATTAAGCGTCGTAGATGCTTGATATTCAAGTTGGGGATATCAATATCCTCCATAGTCGTTAATCGATAAGCTCTTTCAGTCGAGTCACCTCTTGAACCTTGAGCGGACCTTCCCAATAGGACCCCGGCTTGTGAGCCGCTTTTTACGCTTTCGTTGAAGGACTAGGTCGCCCAGCAAAGGCTTCGATCACGCACATTGCGGTTATAATACCGGCCGAGCACGCCCTCAAGGTACTGGCATTATGGTACAAGATTGGAGGAGGTGAGTTTCTTGACACCAACAATTTTGCCTTCTCGGCGGCGTGTGATGCTTCCTGCGTTGTAATTCTCCACACGAGGGGGATCGGAAGCAATTTACGGACGATCGCCCTCGGATCAAACACCATGAAATATGGGGAAGCTGCAGGTGCTATGGCTGAAATTTGGGTATGAAGTCCCCGAGATCCAAAGGCCGAGGCAATTCCTTTACAGCCATCGGCCAAGGGAAATTTACCATCGATTCGGAAGAGGCACGTAAAACATTGAGATCATCCCATTTGCCGTTCGGCTGGCCAGGTCGCCCATGGATGGGCTACGGAGACATCCAGTGATTGCGGGTGAAGGTCTTTAGAAGTGCATGATGATGGTCGGGATCTTTGAATCGGTGGATGACATCATTTAGCATGTCCAGCACCGCTTTTGTCTTTGGTTTGCGTCGACCAAAGGGGAGACATTCAATCCATTTAGAGAACTTGTCGACCATGACGAAAAATCCACTTGAAGCCCCCTAGAGCCGCTTTGAGCGGGCCTGTGGCGTCGAGTCCCGGCCCGAGAAAGGCCATGCCGTGGGTATAGTTTGGAGCTCATGCGGCACGTAGTGCAGCGGCAAAAAAGCGACAATTTGGGCAATGTCGCTCCAAGTATTCTCATTCGGCAATAGCTTGTTGGCCAATAAAATCCCGGCGAAAAGCCTTGCCGACCCGAGTTCGGGAGGTTTGCATAGGTGCCACATGTTCCACCGTGTATCTCATCGGCGGCTTGATGCCATCTTCCTCGAATATGCACGCCTGCGGGACCCGTCGCCAATACTTTCATAAGAATGCCATCGGCGAGCACGTAGTTCTTGCTCTCGCCCGAATAAAGGCGGTCTTGATCTATCTTGTCCTCGGGAATGAGCTTCTTGCGGGTATATCCCGATGGGACATAATCTTCACTCGGCGCAGGGATAATGTAGCAACTATATGGTGGTTGTTTCTAGTGGGGGCCAGGTTACGGGTTCATTGATTGTTGGCTTCAAGATCTTCAACAAAAAGCATGCCACCGGTACCTTCATTCGAGAAGAGCCAAGCCGATAATTCATCGGCGGCTTGGTTGTGATCGAACCACATAGTTCGAAGGCAGGCAGAATTTGCCTTCCAACTTTCTAATTGCCGCCACATAAGCGTCCATCTTCTCGCTCTTACGAATCCATCCTTGTTGACACCTTAATCACAAGGCGAGTCCACTGAATACTTGAAGCCTCCCCGATTCCCAATTGGATGGTGATGCGCGGAGGCCGTGAGACGCCTCTTATTCCGCCGCATTATTAAATCTTTGGGAAGTGAATTCGCACGGCACGTATCGAAGCGTGTCCCAGGAGCGATATGATGTATACACCTAACCCGACCCGTCGATGTTGAGCGAGCCGTCAGTACATTGTCGGCGCTCGGTTGGTATCTTCGAGGGATCTCGAGGTCCGATCCACTCCGCAGGATGAAGTCGATAGCGCTTGTGACTTGATGGTATTCATGTTCATTGCGATGGTGAGCAGGTGGCTCGGCTTGCCCACCATATCTGGCCGTTGGCGTCCTTGTTCCGCAAGATAATCGCCTAACGGATAGTCGAACCACCGGTAATCATGTGATGGTCAAAGTAATGGCGCAGCTTTTGGGATGTGATGAGGATACCGTGGAAGTAATTTTGAATGTGCAGGTACCTTGTTTTGGATTCATTAGTACCTCGGTGATGAAGTAGACCTGTGTTGGGCGGGATATCGTGCCTCCTCCCACGTGCTTTCGACAACCGGGCGTACCTAACCACTTTCCGGTTGTAGTGCCATTTGCGATGTAAAAGCGAGAATCTCCTAAATCGTGGTTCGGGGCTACCCGGTAGGGGTGTGGTAAGGAGGAACCTCTTGAAGCCATCGAAGGCCTCTTGAGCCTCGTTGGTCCACGAGCAGCTTCTCTGCTCGAAGGAGTTTGAAGAGCAGTGAGCCCCGCTCATCTCCCTTGGGATGAAACGACTTAGGGCGCCATGCATCGATTAACTTGGACATCTTTGACATTTTGGCGGTTTCATCCGCATGATGGCGTTGAGCTTTTTCGAAGGTTTGGCTCGATGCCACCTGCTAACGATGTTGCCGGAAGGCAAGTTTCCGGAGGAGGGCGAAAATGCACACTTTCCGGGTTGCAGCTTCCCTTTGGTACTCGTTAGGATTTTGAACACCTGTTGAGATCGTCTACCAAAAGAGGAGGCGCTCACGGGCCTTCACTACAATGTCGATCGACATAAGCTTTGACGAGGTTAGGATAAGATCTCCCCTAAGCGACCTTGTATGGCTCTTTGGTAGGTAGCTCCCGGCATTCTTTAACCCGAGCGACATGGTATTGTTAGCGTGGGCGCGAGACAAAGTAATAAAGATGTCTTCTCTTGGTCTTATACTGGAGGGGTAATGATGTGTGAATAACGATCTAGGAGCTAAGGCTCGCAACCGGCCGTGGAGTCCATGACACAGTCGTCAATGTGGGGAGGCCAAGAAAGGGTCTTTAGGGCAAAACCCTATTGAAGTCGGTATAATCAACGCACATTCTCCATTCTTTATTCTTCTTTTTTTCAAGGACGAGGTTAACTATCGATGGGATGATACACTTCATGAATAAAACCGGTAGCTAATAGCCTAGTTGCTTACGCTTTAATAGCGGTGATTTTCTTTGTTAAGCGACATAGCTTTTTTTTGCACACGACGGCCGTCGGCGTGAGTCGTGGCGGTGCTCGATCCGGCTCAGAGTACTCGGGCATGTCCGCGGGTTTTCCACGTGAAGCTCTCATGTTATCCCTCGAGGCGGATGGAGTGGCGTCTTCCTATTTCGGGTCAAGGTTCACACCGTCTTGGTGGTCTTGGTTGTCGCCCCTCCGCGTTTGGACCTCCTTGGTGTCAGAAGGCTTGGTGGTCTTCTTGCGTAGCTCCTCCTCGGGTATCTCAAGGTCGGGGTTCATCTTCTTGGCATTCTTGATGACTTCCTCTGGCTGAATCGACTAGAGGATGAACTCTCACTTGTCGAGGACTTCCTTCTCGTGACACGAAAGGCATGTCATGTGTCCACACAAGTTAGGACCCCCTTCTCCGTGGGGATCTTAAGGATAGGCCATTGCCAAATCTTGAGATCGCCATGAGCACAGCAAGTCAAGCCACCCAATGATGGCGTGGTACAATGAATCAAAGTCGGCGATGACAAAGTTCATGCTCTTTGGATGCGATGATGCTAAGCGTTGCCCGAATTACTGCAGCGGCGTGGCACCTTTCGAGGGGAGTGGGGGCGATTCTCGGGCGGGATGCCCGGGTGTCGTCGATGCGGCTTGAGGTCTTCCCTTTGTGATGTCAGGGGCCTTCATGGGCAGGAATAGGAATAACATATTGAGCGCTCCGTCGATGAGGACCTTCTCGAGCCGGGTCCGGACGGCGGGAAAGCATGGGTCGTCGCGATTGCACCGAGAAGGTGATGACCAGCTCGGAGAACTCGGGCCGGATAGGATCGGTGGCCCCTACGGCGGGAGTCTTTGGCAGGTCGGGACATTGCGAGGGCGGAGACCTTGCGATCTACCGACCCGGCGGCCGTAGTGGCCGCCCATTATCATGTGGATGGCGTGTCTCTGCGAATAGCGATGCTTGGGGTCTACGTCATCATCACGGTCATCGTTTGGCGGCGAGGACGCTCGGCACCTCTTCTAGCCCCTCGTCGTCGACTTGAGCTTCTTCTCTCGCTCTCATATTCGGTATTAAAATCACGGCTTTCGGCCGGACTATGGTTCATGTCTAAGTCTTGGGCATTTACCGTGTAGCGGCACTCTTGATCGGATCTGGGTTGGGGCCTTCTTCTTCCCACGCCCGGCTTTAACATTATTGACGCCACCACCATGCCCGCGGTCACGCAGCGGCGCTTCGCGATAATTTCTTCGATGACCTTCATCTGGCGATTCCGCGTCGCATGAGTCGTCGAGGCCGGCGGTTATCGTGATGCTCGTCGTGCTTCTTATCATCGTGGGAGCGTCGCGTTGGGGTATCTCGCGAGTGGAGTAGCCATAGTCCTTCTTTGAAGGCGTACTTAGCCTCGTCACTGCCCGGCGAACTTTTGAGCCATGTCCAAGCAATTTTAGACATGGTGGTGACCTTGTTCCTATGCGGCTTTTGCGCGGCTCTTCTTAACGCGAGTTCTTTGTTGGAGACTAGGCCCCTTGTGAATATCTTTGACGCATTCTTCGTCGGTGATGTGCAGGATCGTCGAGGCGGACCTCGGAGAACCGACGGATGTATTCCCACTGAGGGTTCATTGCGGCCCGGCCATGCGCTCAGGTCATACTTAGATCCCGGCTTGCATGTAGACTTGTATGTACTAATGAAGATCTCTTTGACCTCGTTCCACGCCTTGTGACCTTCCTTCGGGGAGGCGGGAGCCACCGATTGGCCAGGGAGGTCGTGCGTCGGGAAGTAATGGCCACACACGTCCTCCCCCACCTCCGGCGGCCACGATCGCGATCTCGTAGAGCATGACCCAGCTCTGGGGTCTTCTCGCCCGGTATTTAGAGAGCGTTAGTGCCTTTAAAGCCCAAGGGCCACCGAACTTCGTTGAAGGTCGGGTGGTAGGGCCGAATGGTAGTGATGGTAGGTTCCCGGTCGGGTTTCCGTACATCATGTTGTTGTACTCCTCACGCCCGGCTGGATCTCGGGTGTCTTGGCGGGCTCTTGGCTTGCGGTGATTATGTCACGGGCATCACGGGCGGGTCGATCTTCTGCTGCGAGGTCAGGGGGGACAGTTTGCTTCTGGCGGGGGGTGGTTGCCCACCAGCGCCTCGGCGGTGCGCCCCTAGCCCCTTGCTCGTGGCCACGGGCGGCGCTCAACCGCAGTGCGGCTTCGCCTCTGCCGGGGAGCATTTGCGTCGTGGTGTTGGGGCTGGTTCCCTCCCTGCGGCATGGGCCGAAGCTTCCCCCCTCCCCTCTTTGCCCGGTTCCTGCAGCCGGTTCAGCGGCGGGAAGATCGGCGTGAAGGGGCGGATGAGCTCCCACGGGGTTGGGCGAGGATGAGTGGCGTAGATGTAACCACGGCTTCGTCCATGTTGGGGTTATCCCTGCGATAGGCGGCCACGGCGGTGGCGATGTTTTGTTCGACGTTTTATGTCTTGGGACGCCGTCGGCGGTTCGAACGTGCCATCGGGTTCGGGAGGCCCGAACGCAGTACGAGCCCCCTGGCTGGCTGGCGGTGCCACGGCCGGCCGGAAGGCTGGACTTTTGCTGTTCTGTTCCGCTGCCGGCGGCAGCTTCGGTCGGCGTTACGTTCCTCGAGCGACGCGGCTGCTGGTCGGTCTCCCCCTCGGGGAGCTACCCGAATCGCCCGGCGGCGAAGAAGATCCCTCTGCCGTGCGTCTCCCAAGGAAGGTTACCCGGTCGAACGGTAGTAAATGGCAGAATCCATCTCAGTGACTCTTGGGCAGCGGTTGTGGTGATCTCGGATGGATAAAGAGCGGTGTGGCCGTCCAGGCTTCGGTGGCCTCCTCCCCCCTCCTCGATGATCGGGGAGACGGTTGGCCATCTTGAATCGTCGCCCGATCAGGGCGAACCGCCTTCATGGTGCGTCGGGGCATCGACAAAGTCGTAGGGGACGCGGGGCGGCCCCTCCGACCCGGTCCCAAAGTCCGGTCGTCGGGCTGCGAGCAGCCGCGGTGGTCGGAAGTGGACGACCCGCCGAGATGATCGTGACGACTTGACCTTGGCGAGGGGAGCGTGGCTCTCGACGGGAATCACATTTCTCCTCGAAGATCGTCGGGGTGGCCATGTTGTTGTTGAGGTTGTCCACTTGGTAGGAAACGATCTGAGTCGAGTCGGCCAAAGGAGATTCACCATACAGCCTTGACTTGTCGTGATCCCCGGCGGGGTTGCCGATATGTCGTAGACGACGCCACGTCTATGCGAGCGAGCAGGTGGAGTGAGCGGATCGGGAGTGCGGCGGCCCGGCTCTGGCGATGGAGTCGATCTTGCGGAGTTGTTGAAAGGATGCGGTCGATTGGATGCGGACCGGCGAGGTGTTGTTCACGCAGAGTATGGCGCTTGTTGTTCCATGCGGCGTCCCGAGCTGGATGTCTTCCATCGAGATTCGAGCCGCCATGGAATTAGGGGAAGATCACCATCTTGCTAGTCATGGCGTCTTCGTGCACACCCCCTACAGCGCGCCAAGTCATTGGTTTACGGCGATAGTCTCTAGCAGAGTGCGCCCGGCTAGTAGATTGAGTGGTAGAGGTGCGCTAGGCGACTAACGGGATGTTAAGCGAGAGCGGCGAAGGGACAAAACACACGGGTTTTACCCGAGGTTCGACCGCCTTGATGGCGTAAAACCTCGTCTGCTTAGATTGTATTGATTGATTGAGAATCGGATGTCCCTCGGGGATCCCTGCTCACCTTATATAGCAGGGAGCGGGGTTCTGGTCGGATCGGGCCAGACAAGATCTATCTGATCGGTTACAATAGGGAAGTTTGTAGTAATTACAATCGAGCTATACAAGGAAACTATCTTAGCGACCACGTCGTCTACTGCCGTGATCCCGATGGCCATTGTCCTCCTAACGCCTAAGGGCTTCAATGTCGTCTGGGGCACGAAAGGCCTAGCCAAGCGGGCCGTGAGGGATAGGGGACCCCCACACCCGGCCCAACAAATTTATTGGGTCATCTCACGTGGGGGGATAAACCCCCATCCCCTCACGGGTAACCGGGCTAGGCTTTCGGGCGGCCGGGATGGCAATTTGAAGCCCTTGGCACTAGAAGACTTAATTATCGGAGGTCACGGCCTAAGCGTGGTCGCCAAGATAGTTTCTAGTAAGAGCTCTATCGTAATCACTACATGCTTTCCTATTGTAACCGATCGGGATAGATCTTCTTTGGACCGGATCCGACACGTAACCTATCCCCGGACTATATAAGGAGTGGGGATCCCCAGGGACGATATTCTCAATCAATCAATACAAACTAAGCGGGATGTAGGTTTTATGCCATCAAGGCGGCGAACAGGTAAAACCCATGTGTTTGTCCCTTCGCTCGTTAGCAACGTCTCGTTAGCCGTCTGGTGCACCTCTACGCTCAATCTACTGGCGGGCATACCCCTGCTAGACTATCGTCGATCGTCGGTTAGCGCGCGAGTAGTGTGCTTTGCTCCTGGTAACAAGATGGTGATCTTCCAATCCATGGCGATCGACTGATGGAGGACATCCCGGTTCGGGGCTCGTCTGGAACAACGGCGCCGCTTCGGCGTCAACAACCTGGCTTACTCGGGATCAATGTGCTTGCGTCTTATGCAACATCGACTGACTTCGACCGGGTAGGGACGGCGGACTCCCGATCTCACCCACCGTTAAAAATGCCATACATGCGTGCCGTCCAGCGTGTCGACAATCTACTCGTGGCGACCGACAGGCTCCATATTGGTATGGGTGGGAGTCTTCCCCAACTGGTTGACTCGACTCGTCGCTTTCTTCCACGGGGGACAACATCATTTCCACCACACGGGCTGCCCAAGCGCGCAGCCGGGGGAGAAGCGGAATGTAGTCGAAGGTTTTTTCCAGTTCGGGGGCACAGTGGTCACCGCTACTCCGAAGGAGGAATCAGGCGTCGTCTCGCCATCCCAGCCGACGGCCGATCTGGACTCTCGGGATCGGGTCGGGAGGGACAAATCCTAGACCCTGGCTTCATCGGCCTTGGACATACCATGAGGCGCCTCGTCGGCAGCAACGACCACATCTGCATGGCCAAGCTCTCCCGATCACAGGAGGAGGGGAGGGACGACAGGAGTCTGTGGCGGCGCCACACTTCCTTGTCTCCATCGGCGCCACCACTACCATCCTCCGAGGGAGCCGATGGGGCGGAGATGCGACTTTCTGACTCCCATTTGTTCGACCGAGGTACCGCTCACTAGGAGATGCGTAGCGGAGAGGGTCTTCGTCGACAACGACTTCGGCACCCCTTGAGAGCGAAGAGCAACGCATTACTCGAGAAAGAGCGCACACCGATCGGGGCGTCATCGGCGGCCGGGCGGGGCGGCTGCTTTCGAGGCTCGGCCGGCGGCCTCGGCTGCGGCCGCTCGACTTCGCCCGAGAATCTGCAAGCTTCGGTTCGGCCGGTGTAGCCGTATCGGGTTCACAAGGCGCCCGAGCGAGAACATCGTCTGTGGCTGCGACTCTCCTACCTACGAGAGAGCGTTACCATAGGCGAGGTGCGTAGAGTGCGTCTCGCCACCCACGCTTCGACTCAACGCGACCTCGAGGTTAAAGTCGCGCCCTTGCGCCCGGTCGTCCGTCGGCACCATCGTCGGAAGGAGTTGCAACAACCAAGGCAGGAAGAAGCATCCTCCATGCCAAGAGGCGAATCGGTCAGCGTCGCGATGATGGCATCCCGGCGGTGTGCAGCCCGGCGGGAAGGTGCGGGCGGAGCGGTCGTGACCGAACATGGGGCTGGGGCGCGGTGCTTTCCGGCCGGTGCGGGTGGTCGACCACCCGGCGTCGATCGGATATGGAAACCGGCGTCTCCCCGACCTCATGCCCGGCATCGAGATTGCTCGGGATGCTCACTTTTTCACCGCTAGCCGGCCAGGCTCGCGAAGACAGAATCCAGCGGCGTGAAAGAGTACAACATGATGTATGGGAACCGGCCGGGAACCATATGATCACTACGATCGAGACCACCACCGGGATCTTCGCCGGTCTGGTGGCCATTGGGCTTTAAGGGCACCAATGCCCTCTCGAAATACTCGGCGATCAAGATCCCGGGCCTGGGTCATGATTTCTGAGATGCAAATCGGATCGGCCGGGGGCGGGGGAGGATGTTATGGCAAACTACTTCCCCGTCAGCCTCGACCGAGGCGACCAATCGGCGGCTCCTGGCCCTCCGGAAGGAAGGCTGCGCCGCGTGGAGCGGCGTCAAGGAGATCTTCATCAGCACCTACAAGTCCACATGCAAGCAATCGGGCACAAAGTGCGACTGGAGAGGTTGCGCCTCGGCATAGCGAGCCACTCCGGGAGTACATCCGCCCTTCTCAGGTGCGCTTTGACAATCCCGATATCACCGACGAGGGGAGTGCGTCGGCCCAGCGTTCTGGGGCCTCGTCTCCAACGGCAATGCTGCGGCCGGGGCTGCGGAAGAAGCTCCATAGGTCTAAAAACACGACCATGTCCAAAGCTAACTGGGCGTGGCACGGAGGTTTCTTGGGCAAGATGAGGGTGAGTACCTTTTCCATAAGGATTGTGGCTACTGTCCGCCGGGAGTATTCCCCGCCAGATGCCCCGCGATGATAAGCGACCTTGACGGCGTCCGCGATAACCGCCCGCCACGGCGACTCCCGCGGCGTGAGTCGCGGGGCCAGGTCGCGGCAACTATCAGCGGCGCCGTCGTTCACCGGAACCATCGAGGAGGTGGCGTCAATAACGTCAAGGCTGGCGGAAAGAAGAAACGCTCAAGCGGCAAGATCCGATCAAAAACCACGCACGCGGCAAATTACTCCAACACGGACTTGAACCCGCGATGCGGCGAGATAGCCGACACTTCAATGCAGTATGAGAAGCGGCGAAGAAGCTCAAGCTCAGCGGCAGCGGCCGGAAGAGAGCACCCAAAGGTACGCTTCCCGGAACAACTTGGGAAGCGACCCGGACGAGGGCGCCCGTCCGAGCGCCGCTACAGCGCCAAAAAGCGTGTCATCCATGTTATGGGTGGCCACTGCGAGTTTGCCGAGGTGGGGCGGATCGCAAAAGATCTCCACCCGTAATGTCTGGCCCGTCAAAGACTTCAGCGAGGGTCACGGACCCGATATAACCTACTTTCTCGGCGGGTCATAACCTTCATTGCGATGACCGGTGGTGCAATAATCCGTACCGGGGACGCTTCCCTTTCGTCCCTAGATCCGGTGTCGGACGTCTGCGGTTTGAGAAGGCCCTCATCGATGGAGGAAGTGCCCTCAACATCTTTCCGGAACTCAATGAAAGCTACGGACATCACAAAGGATGACCTCAAGCCATCGACCACCCGTTTTGGGGAATCCTGCCAGGAGAGTCATCGGTCCCTCTTGGGCAAGTCACGCTTCGGCGTCTGATTCGGCGGCGTAAGCATCATCGCATCCCGATTACATGAGACTGACCGTCGCCGACTTGAGTCATCATACCACGCCATTATAGAGGGCGGCGCTGACCAAACTCATGGCGGTCCCACACCTACGACTACCTTATCCTCAAGATCCCTCACGGAGAAGGGGGTCCTTACATCTTGAGGGAGCCAACGTGCACATGGCCTACGTCGTGAGAAGGAGGGCCTCGACAAGCGGGAGTTCATCCTCCGGTCGATATGGTGGGAGGAGGTCATCAAGAGCAGCGAAGAAAGGCTGAACCCCTCGACCTCGAGATACAGGAGGGCAGACGAAAAGACCACCAAGCCGTCGGATACTAAAGATATCCAGTGGTGGAGGCGACACGTCCAAGGCGACCAAGATAGGCGTCAACCTTGACCCCAAATAGGAAGGCCTCGTCCCAGGTTCACGAGGGAGGCGTGAGCATTTTTTAGCGTGAAACCACGGACATGCGGGAGTACCTCGGGCGGGATCGAGCACCGCCTCACGTCAAGCGGCGGCCCGGCCGTGCGTCCAAAAAAAAATTGTCGTTTTAATAAAGTAAAATCATTTGCTATTAAAAGCGAGAAGTAACTAGGCTCTAAACTTGCTGGTTTCATTAGTGAAGTGTATCATCGGCTGGATAGCTAATCCGGTCCTTGTAAAAAGAATCAAAATGGAGGATGTGCGTTGATTATACCGATCTCAATAGGGCTTGCCTAAAGACCCTTCGGTCTCCGTGTCGATCGGGTTGTCGACTCCCTTTGCGGGTTGTGAGCTGCTTAGCTTCTGGGACTACTACTTGGGCTATCATTAGATTGCCCTTTTGTCGAACCAGGAGAAGACTTCTTTCATCCTCCATTCGGTGCCCTCTTTTACACCACTATAATCGATTCGGGTTAAAAAGCGCCCGGAGCTACCGGCCGGGCTATCTGGGGGGGCTGCTTAGGGAACCTTATCCCGATCTCGCTCGGGCTTATGTCGATGTTGTGGTAGGTGAAGACCAGGCGCCCTTTCCACAGTCGATGACCTTACAAGGGTGTTAAAAACTAAGCGAGTACCGGTGGAAACTAAACCGGGGAAGAATGCGTTTTTGGTGTCCCTTAGGTAACTTGCTCGGCAACATCGTTGCGAGGCGGGGGCATTGAGCCAAACCTAGAAAAAATCAGGCGCCATCATGCATATGAAACCGCCCCCAAAACGTTAAAGGCGTCCAAAGGCGACTGGATGCATGGCGGCCTTGAGTGGATTTCGTTGCTGGCTCGGTGAAAAAAGGAGGCTGCCCTTCTTCAAACTCCCTTCGTAGGAGAAAGCTTTTCGAGGACCAACGAGGCTCAAGAGGCCTTCATCGGCTTCAAAGAAGTTTCTTACCACACCCCGGTGTTGGTGGCCCGAGCGATGAGGGAGGAGATGCTGCTCACGCGCGGCGACCAATCGGGTAGTGCTTAACATACCACGGTTGTCGGCTTGGAGGAAGGCATGTATACCCGATCCGGCCGGCCGGTCTACTTCATCGGCCCAGGTACTTAACGATTCCAAACAAAGGTACTTGCATATTCAAAAGTTGCTCTATGTGATTCTAATTCGTCCAGAAAGCTATGACATTACTTCGACCTTTGCCGTCAAAGTGGTATCGGATTACCCGATGAGCGGCGTCTTGCGTAATAAGGATGCCAACGGGCGGATATGCAAGTGGGCGTCGAGCTCGGCATGTTTACCATCGAGTACAAACGAGTACAATCAAATCACAAGCATTGGCGGATTTCATCTGCGAATGGGCGGACACTGGAGACTCCCTCGAAGACACCCCGGCCGAGGGCGGACAATGTATGTGACGGCTCGCTCAACATCGATGGGCGGGGCGGCGTCTACATCATATCACCCTCAGGAATGCGGCTCGGTATGTCCTGCGGATCCACTTCCGCGTCTAACAATGTCCCGAGGGTATGAGGCCGCCCTTCACGACCTCCGTATCGCCCGTCCCGGCTTGGGATTCGCGAGGCTGCGGTATTCGGGGACTTCGGCATTGGTCATCAAGCAAGTCAACAAAGATTGGGATTGCAAAAGCGAGAAGATGGATGCTTATGTGGCGGCTATAAAAAATTGGAAGGCAAGTTCTATGGGCTCGGCTTTGATCATGTGGTTCGGGATTACAACCGGGCGCCGATGAACTCTCTAAGCTTCGGTTCCTCTCGGGCAAAGATCTTTGGCGGCGTCTTCGTTGAAGATCTCACGGAAACCGACCATAAGCGATCTGTTGCGGGGCCTCCCACTCGAGGCGGCCCGGCCACATGGTCGCCCACGTTATCCAAGCTGGTTGATGAAGATTGGTGGATCCCGTCATCAAATATCTGCAGGAAGCTCTCATCCCCGGGACCGGAGACCGAGCAAGAACACCTCATCCGGAGAAGCAAGAACTACGTCACGGTCGACGGTTTCCTCATGAGAAAGAGTGCGGGGGATCGAGTCTGCAAAAGTGCATATCAGAAGAGGATGGTATTAAATTGCTCGGCGAAATCCACAATGGGATCTGCGGTAATCATGCTTGCCTCTCGCACTTCTGGTGGCAAGGCCTTTCACGCCGAGGATTTTCTTGGCCAACGGCGGCCGCCGATGAGAACACAGTGCGCCATTGCACAATTGTCAATTCTTGCGAAAGCGAACACCGATGTCGGCGCACGATTTGCAGACTATACCGGCATGGCCTTTCTCGTCTTTGAGGGACTTGGCCCATAAGACCTTTCAAAGCAGCCCCAGTGGCTTCAAGTGGACTTTTCGTCATGAGGTCGAACAAGTTCTCCAAGTGGATTGAGTATCTCCCAGCGGTCGATGCAAATCAACACAAGGCCGTCGAGATGCTCGATGAGGTGATCCATCGTTTTGGCATCCCGAATTCCATTATCCACCAGATCTTGGCAGCACTTTCACCGGCGGTCACTTTTTGGGATTCTTTGCGAAGACAAGGGGTATTGGGTGAAATATGTGTGCATCGCCCACCCTCGTGCCAGCGGGCAAGCAGCGAGCAAGCGGCATGATATTAGAGGCATTGCGGAGCGACTCTTCCGACAGGGCGGCTCCACGGTCGTTTGGCTTAAAAGCTACTGCCGTTATGCAGGGACTCGAACCCGGCCTAAGCCCGCTGACTCTGCGTTTCTCCATACTTCATGGTGTTTGGCTCAGCGGTCCTCCGGCCCGTATCGCCTTCCGCTCTCCCAGTAGAAATTATAATGAAGGCGTATCCGGCGCAGCAGAAGATGAGCTTATCGCTCAAGGAGACCGCTTTGCAATGTTGCCGCTGTGGGCGTAAATACCTCAAAGAGGCGTTGGCGATATTACAATCACAATGTGTGGTAAGCGGAAGCCTTTGCGGTTGGCGACCTAGTCGCCGAAGGAAGCATAAGAGCGTTCACAAAATTTGGATCTCATTGGAAGGCCCTTCAAAGTAAAGAGGGTCCTGGCCGGGGAAGCTTACGGTTGGCGACCATGGAAGATATCGACATCCCTAACTCGGAACATCGAGCACCTCGACGATTTTTCCGTAACTTGGGGACTCTGTAAGCCAGGCTTGTATCGTTTTTTACTTTCTATTTGTGCATGATTAATAAAGTTTATTTGAGTATGTTGACATGGTTTATACTTTCTTCGATCGACATAAACAATTTATTTCCATGCACCGACCACACTCTAAAAGTCACTAGACCCCCTAGAACCGTCTCTATACTTGGTTGTTTCCGCGGTATCGTGTTTACGTGTACTCATAGGCCCGGCAGGCCCGGATGACTCCTTACTCCTAGTCGAACAGCCCAATAGCTTGCACGACATCGTGTCTCCTTCTTAGCGGCTATCTGACGCGTTAAGGCTAGGGCTGGCGTCCACCATAGGTGACATCTTTTCTACTCGATCTACATGATAACATATTATAAATGGAAGCCTGTCGTATGCATGCTAAAAAGCGATTATGAATTAAAAAGCAAAGTACTAGCTATTAAGTGCCACCCACATCCGGGGGCGTGGCTGCGGCTAAGCGTCAAGTGTTTTTTAAGCGTTTTTTTTCACCCTAAAATGTTTTTTTACTTTCGGCCCAAGAAACAAAATACTGTGCACTGGGGCAAACTTCACCCGGGACTTCACCTTCAACGATTCACGGGGAGGTTCATCTCATCGGCAAGTTGCGTTGCCGCCTCGTTAACCTCTGGCGCGGCGAGAATTGGCCGGCGGCCCTCGGATTTGTCGGTAATGCGTAGCCTAGCCGGGGCCTTGCTGAAACTCCACAACGGGATAATGGGAGGCGCCACGCCAAAAGCGTGTTGGCCCGGTGTCGTAGTGGCTTTGTGGGTGGATTCCATGAAGTTCGCCCGAGGCCGCCCGTATTGCTGGCTTTGCTCCACGTTTTGGGCGTCGGTTTGCGGCCTTCCTCACGGATTAGCCCGCCAACAGCGTAGCCATGAATGGCGTCGAGGATGGGTCCAACGCCTTGCGGGATGCTGCTGCGTGCGACCCTTCCGAGAGGAGCACTCGACCTCCGTCGCGATTGCATCCTGGGCGGCGACCGGTTGCAAACACATATCTGATAAGTCCGGTATACTTCATTACTCTTATCCTTGAGCGGTATTTGCTCATGAACCCGGAGGGCATCACGAATCCGCGATCGGCGGTGGTGATACGGAGCTCCTCGCGCCGGCCCGTCTACCGGCTTTCGTTCGCCATCACCGGTTTGCTCACTGCGGGGTTTTCGGCAGGCGCTTCATACTCGCAAGGTATTATACAAACAGAATGTCAATCATTTTATCACTAACACCTTTGGTAAGATGTCTTTGATTAATTATTTCACCACACATACCAAGCACTTGGTTTGCGGGCTTAGGTAAAGCGTTACATTTGTTCCGGGGCCACGGGCTCGTGCGCTCTCTTCAAACTGCCGCTTGCGGTGACCAGGCTACTTGGCGCGTTCGCCTCCGGCGCTTGGCGTCACCTTCCACGGCAGCTTCGGCGGCCTGGCGTTCTCTTGTAGTCGCTCTCATTCGAACCAGCGCTTCGGCGGCCGCGCAGCCTCTCTTCTAGCCGAAAGGCGTAGCGGCTGTCGCGTCACCATTACTGACGGCGGTCCCTCTCGGCACGTGAAAGCACAGCCGCTCTTCTGCGGGTGGTGGCGCTCACGGGAGAGCTCATCCGCGCTGTCGGCCTCGCGAAGGGGCCTCCCGGGCATTCTTCGAGCTCCTCGCGCGGGCGACCAGATCTCCTCGGTCAGGATATCTTTGTTCAATGGCATGCAATCACGGTACGTACACAACAAAATAACAACATGCAGTGCGGGTATCCGTACTTACAGCGCGGCGGCTGGCTCCCTCCTCCACTTGGCGGGCTATGCGGCGTCGGCTCGTCTTCCTCCTCAGCGTCGGGCCACTCTGCTCTACGGGGCACGGGTCCTCCAGCGGCCGTGTCGACCATCGACTTCGTCCATCTCTACGATCCTAGCCCTCGACTTGGATATAGTCGGGGGGACTGCGGGCGATTGACGAGGGGCGACTTACGGTCTTGGCTGCTTGCCCGGCTCACGGAGCACCAGGCAGCCCCTTGTGGCGGCCATCTCTTTAATGGTACCCACGGCGGGGAGCGTCTTCGAGGCGGTGCTGTCCACTCGAGGCACGCCTTGAGGTCGTGGCGGTCTGGCTACACCTGCTCTTCTTTGGATGATGATAGTGTTCGGCCGGCGTGCGGCTCGGTGTGGCCGGTCCCACAGTATCAAAAGCGGCATCATTAACGACTTCTTATGCGGATAATGTAGTGATCATGATCGATTGCAAACACACTTACGTTGGCAAAAGCGGTCCGTGGATCCTTTGGCCCCCACGCCACCCATTGCGGGCTCCTCCCACGCCGTGGCGGCCAGATCGCCACCATGGGGATCGGCGGTGCACTTGGTGTTCTCTCCCCTCCCGGTGTTGCATACAACAAGATGGCGATCAAATTGGCTAAACTTTACTCGGGGGGGAGAACGCGGAAGGACACTTTACCAACCGCGGTCGACTCAACAAAAAGCTTCGCCGGCCAAGAAATTCATCCTCGCAGCGGGCGAAGCCGGCTTGAGTGACGGCGAGGCGGCCGATCTGCGTCGCAGCCTTCCTCGGGATAAACTCCGGCACCCGATCTGGGTTCTCCGATTGGGCGCTTGCGGTGGCACGTCCACCCTCTACGCGCCTTCTTGCCTTCTCGGTCGCTGCCGGAGGCACGGCCGCGTCTGTGACGCGAGGGCACGGGCATGGTAGCCTCCTCGGGTGATAGCTGAAGTAGCGGTTAAGCAGCGTCATGCGAGTGGATCTGCGTACAATGCAAAGAGGATCCCATTTGACAATATGGAACCACGCAGCAATTCATCAATAACAATCTAGCCCACACTTACCAGCGGTGGCGGGGTTCGGCGGAGAATATTGAGTCTTGCCGCAGCGGATCGCTGCGGCGTTTCGACCGTCGGCCGAATCCACGGATACTCGGTTCGCACCTCGGCCAAAGCGAAAGCTCCGCCGACTTCGCGGGTGCTCGTCGTTCAGCCGGTGTGCTGAAAGCGCGGTGATCCCTCGCTTGAGTGGGCTGCGTCGCGCGCTCCACGAGCGTGTAGATGCTCTCGATGCGTCACGTGCGGTCTTGATCATGGCTACGGTTCCATCACCAGCGGCATGTCGGTGGCTCGGGGCTCCTCATTCGGCTTGATCGTCTCCAGGAGACGCAGTGGGATCGGCCATCGGCACCTCTCGTGGGCGGGCCGGGGTAGAACCACGGCGTGAACCCGTGTGATCGCCACGATAGATGGCAGGATGTGGCGGGAGGCCCGACTGCGGTTGCCCCGGAGCTTACATACGCGCCACCCGTGGCGCGTGACCCGCCGTGACCCGGACATAGAGAAAAGTACCTCCGCAGTTGAGGTTGGGGAGGGATGCCGGGACGCACTCACAAAGGAGGGTGATGAAGATGGCGATGTCGAGGATGGCAGCGTCGATTGGCAAGTGGGCGAGTTGGAGCCCGTAGTGGGCTGAGAAGTTCCGAGGAAGGGGTCGCCGCATCCAGGAACACCACCACCTCGTCGGTTTGAGGGCATGATGCGGCTCCACCTCAGGCACCCTTCCGGCCGAGCGAAGCGACCGCCGGCAGAGACAGGCATCCACCCGACTCTGGGCGGTGTAAATCGTGAACAACGGCAGCGAGTCCACTCGAGATCCCATCCCGGATAGCAGGATCACGCCCGTCGCGAGTGTGGCGCGCCATCGCGCTCGGCGCCCAGCGCAGGCTTGCAGGCTCCACCCGCGCCCTCAAACCACCCGCCTCGCCCGCGACCACTGGCGACCCACGCCGCGTGCCCGATCCATCTCAAATCGACGCAGCTTCTACATTTCAAGGGAGGTGGGCGATTGTCAGATAGGCTTCGAAGCGTCTTCAAATCCTAGATCGAAATGTCGCCTCCATTAGGCGTCAAAGCGATGGCAAATCAACGATCGGGAAGGGTACTCACCTCTCGCGATTGATGGCGGTGCGATTGGAGCCGAAGCGCCCGGCGCTTGATCGCATACTACCCATCGGTTCCACTTTAGCCAGCTGGCCCGGTGGCCGCGGGCGACCTTCGAAGAGCGGGTACGGATTCGCTTGGATGAATGAGAAGAGAGGCAAAGCGGCTAGGCCTTGCCGTATTTATAACCTCGGCAGCGTCCCTATGGGTTAACTTGCGGGCAGCGTGCGCTCTGAGCCGCGCGCGCCAGCCGTTTCCGAGTCGAGAGTGCGTGTGGCGAGGCGGCGGCGTCGGTTGCCATCATTGCGCTTTTCGTCGCTGATGCGTGTTGAGGGGGTTGCCACGACGTCCCCTTCCCTCATCGCGTCGTTTGTTCCACTTCGGATTTTTGGGACCTACGAGCCGAGGCCCAATCTTCCTCGGCGAAGCTTCATCCATATCCCTGTCGGGTTCTCTGCAGTTTTACGTTCGACTTTTCCTATCCACTCTCGGGCTGCGAGATCCCTTCTGTGATATAATGAGGCCGGATGACTATTCTCTAGGTTGGTGCTGCTCGGCGTGCCTTTGCCCAGCTGCATGGTGCTACGCACCCACGTCGGGTAGACCTACGAGTGCTCGGGGACTCAAGGTGTAGGATGCATCACGGTGGTGATTGGTGCTGCACCCGATTAAGGTTCCAGATTACTCGGGCACTATCGCTCGATTTTCTCGATTGACCACTAGCCGATGCGGCGATAACTCACCTATTCTAGGCTTAGCAGGGACTAAGTGGGCACACTTCACCCTCCCCGAGTGAGTCGTGCTCATTTCCTTGTTTGCATTTGCTTTGGGTGTTTTCAACCTCTAGCGTAGCGCTGCCGCGAGAAAGAAAAGTATTGGGCACCCGGCATCTAGCATGCGAGGCGGACTACGTCAAGACAGGCGATCGAAGCAGGAAAAAGCTGAGAACGCATCGGCGGTGAGAGCGAGGCTGTCCAGTGTGAGGCACTGAAAACTCCTACTCCCAGCAGCCGCACAACGACAAGCCGGGAATAGGCTGGCTTTACTACTGCCCAGAGTGTCTTGGTCGAAGAGGCGTGCAGTCAAGGTTGACACAGTAGTGACAAGGAGGTAGCGATGAATCTGGAACATGCACGGGTGAGACCAAGGCAGTTCGCATGTATGGCTCTAAGGCCGGATGTAAGACATATATTTATGAAAGCTATCATCGACTGAATAAATAGGCTCATTCGGTAAACATATATGAAGATATGATGTAATAACGGTACCCGAAGAATGATCATAAAGACATGTTTGAACAAATAAGTCGATCGTATGATGTGCTATTGTACGAGCTCTATTGCATAGATCGAATCAATTGACAACATGATAAATAAAAGAATGTAAGTCATAAATATCGTTAGTGATACTCATGACACGTGAAAAAGCATAACCGTGTTCGCAAAGCCGCTCTAATCGTCCATGAAGAAGCGAAACTACTGGCAAAAACCTATCCAGTTAAAGCGATCTCTAGTCCACTTAGGATGACCCCAGCTTCCCAGAGTAACCCAAAAGATACTGTATCCCTTGGATGACACTGATCTACGTCCCGGATCTAAGCAGTATACGAACCCACAACCTGCGTGACAACTTAGATTGATACCATCTCTCGACTCACGATGAGCACAGACCAGATCTAGTAGGATAGTAAGATGAGCAATGAAAGCACTAAAAGCAACTAGATCTGTGATGAGATGTAGGGAGCGTTTTTCAATCTAGAATTGGGCGAAAAGGTGTGTGCAAACATAATTAAATAAACAAATTGAAAGCATTGCAATGCACGTGGTAACTCAACCAGATTCGGTAGATCTTTTGCCAAAAATCTAATGAAGCCGATAACTAGCTCTACTTTTGGGACCTTAGCCCGCCGGATGGCTCGCGATCGACAAAAGACCCTCTTGCCTGAATGGCTTAAATCCGCTGGCCGATACCTAAGCGTGAACAAGACTTCTTGCAATAATCTAAATCCGCTGACGATACTAGACATGGTGCAAGGTTGCTCCGAGTGCCGCTTACGGTCGGCGTGCGATGGAGTCACTCTCGCGATGGAGTCGGCGACACGAGCCACGGACTTCGAAGGGTGGCGGGAGCCAGACGCGGAGCCGGGTTTGTTGTATTTGACTTGGTAGATTGTTTACGAGTCTTAGGGGTCTTATATTTATACACTTTGGGCTTTGGCTTGAGTCCTAACTAATTACTGAGTAAATAGCAACTAAATATCTAGCTTCAAGATACATTGTCCTCCAAGTCTTCTCGGAGTCGTGAAATTTAGCCTGCGTGGCGTGGGCCCTCGATCCTCGAATATCTTCTGCTTGCCCGAGAGCGATCTCATGCTCGGCTCCTTCTCGGGACATTCGAGGTTCCTTAGCAGAATAACGTGACTTCCCAGGAATGCTCTACGAGCGTCAACGCGCTTGTCTTTTGCTAGCGAATGACCTCTTCTGCACCCAGAATCATCGATGTCTTGGTCCATCGTCATCCGAATGCCTCCACCAAATTTTGGGTGTTAACGCGAGGCTGAGTCGGGCGTTTAGCCAGTGCAGTCGACACCGCACTGTGAAGACTGGTCGCCCGAACGGCACCTCCGATGATTGAAGCGTCGAGACTCTCACACCTGCGGCATCTGAGCGTGCTCGGGGGACTAGGCTGATCAAACCCCTATCCCCTCCCGGGTAACTTCGGGCTGGAGGCTTTCCGCCGGCCCGCGACGGTGAAGCCCTTGGCGCTAGAAGAGCACTCAATTATCGGAGGTCCACGCCTAAACGTGGTCGCCAAAGATAGTTTCCATATAGCTCTATCGTAATCACTACATACTCTTTGTAACCGTCTGATAGATCCTTGGGTACGATCCGACCTGTAACCACTCCCCAACATATAAGGACGTGTGATCCCCCAGGAACACGATACCCTCAATCAATCAATACAAACCAGCAGATCGTAGGTTTTACGCCATCAAGGCGCAGAACCTAGCAAAAACCTGTTTTGTCCTTCGCTACCTCTACGCTTAACGCCTCGCTAAGCATACAGCGCATCTACCGCTCAACCTACTAGCCGCATACCCACGCTGAGCATCACAAATCATCTCCCCCCCAAAATTTCACTAACAGGTCCCCATCCTCACTGAAGCCTTGCCCACGCCTCCCACCTTCGCCGCCGATCTTACTCCCAGCGCAGCCATTGCCGGCAGAGCATGTCCATGAGGTCATCCTCAAGCAAAGCAGGCTCACTAAGGCCAGCATGCCAAACGACATCGCACGAGCATGGCCGTCCCCCAGCTAACGTGGCCGCCCACGCCATGCCAGCAGCGTCACCCCTCGCCGTCTTGAACATCCCCAGCCCCTAGCGTAAGCGCGGACCGCCAAGACCCCATCGCTGCTGCCGCACATGAAGCCAGCTTGACAACCCCAGCATCCCTCCTCGCCCAAAGCCTCGCTCAAGCCCACATCGCGAGCCAGATGCCGTATCCCGAGCTCAGGTAGAAGAATACAGAGACGCAGAGAGAAAGGACGAGCGGGCCGCTACGCCGTGTCTCGATTGTATTTTGAGGCTTAAATTTGGAGCTTCTTTGGAGTAAAAAGAAAAATACTCAACACCATCGAAAAGTAAAGGAACACCAAAAATGGTAAGCAGCTCTTAAGAACTTGCCAAGCACATCTAAATGCATCGACATGCTTATATTCACTTTCTGTGCTTAACCAATACACTCCAGCGGCACGCGCCAGGCTATCTAAACACTGAAACCTCGTAATAGAGCTGAAAAACTTAGCAGTCACGTATACCCCGTAATAAAACAAAAGTTCCTGTTCGGAAAGGAGCGGCCGTCCACCGAATTGGATTCGCGACGTGGCGCACGAAGCAGCGGCACGCTCTCACCTCCACCACAGGCGCCCACACCACCCTCACCACCGCAACGCCTCCCTTCGCCCGCCCGTGCCCGTGCACTCACCAGACGATCCCCATTCCTTCGGCGGCGGCTCCGCTGTGCTCTCGTCTACAGGTGAGGCGGCGATGAGGTCGGCAAATGGGCCCGCACCTGATTGCTCCTCCTCTTCCTCTCGCCCTCCATCAGGTGAGCTCCCGCCCCTCGTGTCATGCACGTCTGCAGTTGTCTCGGCGGACATGTTGCTGGAAGGAAAGAACTAAGTTTTCAGCAAGATTTGGCATTGCGATGGTGGGTGATCGTGGCAATTAGGCGTGAAGGAGTGCAGAGCAAATCGATTGGGGGAGCAAACTGCCATTTGATAACAGTTCAGCTAGGGCCGGTCTGATATTGGGTAGGCTTGTGAAATAGGGAAATCTATGACCTAGTCACTTTTATTAGATTTATTTATGCAATTTCTCTGTTTACAGTTTCACATTTTTATTACAAAAATGTGGACTGTGGATTCCGAGGAAATACTACTACATATGGATTGTTAATTGTTAAGGCTATCCTTATTCGTGTTGCAATTTGGTACAAAAGAATTTGAGTTTGAGGATTACAAACCAAACGTTAATCAAAATTTGAGATGTTTACAGCTGATATATACTATGGATACTAACTATATTTCCACTTTTTATCATCGCTAAAATAAAGAATAATAAAACATTTTTATATATAATTAAGGGAATTCAAATGATTGCTTTCGCCTTGGCCTCTCTACCTGGCCTATGCCCCCACTATTAAAATTTTGTAATACGATAACGATATGACTGGTTTACTTTTTCTAGACCAAAGTGGAAATGTATATTGACGTGCCTGAACCATGACTAGGGGCTCTTGTTGGGCTTAACTCTAGCCTAACCCAATGGCTTGGGACTGAAGGCTTTGTTGGTGTTGTTAGACTTAGCTTGCCTGCTAACATAATAACAGAATGACTCATGGTGTACCACTATCAGTGAACCACCTCAAAGCTGAAGAATCACCAAATGCTTGTTACAGAGTGAGCAAGCAATGAAATAACACAAGGAAACACAAAAGCCCGAGACTGTTGGTACTCAATTAATATGATGGCACATCACTACCTAGGCAAGGAGCAGATAGCGTGGAGCCAGCCTATGAGTACTTCAAGTTATACCTGAGTTCGAGTAACAAGGGGTGCTTTAGTTGAATTAGTAGGCATGCAAATACTACGTTAGTCTAAACCAATTAGACAGGACACCTGTACCATGGGTTTCAGGGTGTTTTCTCCATTCGCCATGCCCAGGGGCCACGGCAGTCTGTTTCTGGCATGTTCTTAGATCACTACCTTGTAGCAGACACTCCTGCTGTTTTGTGGGATTGCTAATTCTCCTATTGTTGGGGTGCCAGCAGCTTGTCGTCAATCATGCTGAAAAGTGGCAATGCATTCTTTAGCAATGCCACGCAATGATCAGAAGCACATTGAGGAGCCCTTTAAGGTGAAGGAGGCAGAACCTGTGAATGCAACAAAACCTTCTCGAACAAGGTAATGGTGAAGATAAGAAATTCCTAGTATATTCCTAGTTCACCTCTAGCATGGTGGAAATGTGTTTTTTCCATGTT
>JADLZK010001160.1:0-41481 GCA_015847255.1 Hyparrhenia diplandra | reverse complement strand
TTTTGTTGTGTCTGGAATTAATTTGGGCCGTGGCTCATTTTCCCACTCAGTATTGGGCCGCGGCTGACGTGGCTGGTGATTTGGTGGAATTGCAAAGCCAAGGCGTGCCTGAAGCCCTGAAGCATCTGCGTCCAGTCAAATATCGGTAGCCTCGAGTCTCGACTGATGAAAACTTCATCGTTTCTGCTTACCTGGCACAAGGATAAAACTCACGGGCATCAAATATTCTTGATCACCAATCGCCAATTTAACTAGACTGGTGGCTTCGATCTGAAGGCCTTCCTCTCATCCTCTGCCAGTTTATATGCTCGAGTCTCAACTTGTTATGCGACTCTAGCTTCACTATTGTGAGACTCCCAGCCCATGGGCTTGGGCCGGGCTAGATTCCAGCTATCAGAAGCGCCAAGAGGTTAGTACCCACCTGAATTCAGCTGAGAGTCCAAATTTTAAATAAATTTTACCAAGCGACGCCAGTAGTAATCTTCTAAGATCCGCTTTGGAAATTTGTCGAAGTAAAACTCAAACGAAGTTGTACCAGAGGTATCCGGGCTGGGAGAGTGGGTCTAAGCCGTGGTGTCTATCATATTACAATTTTTTCTATACATTACTGGGTTTCCGGGGATATATAATAAAATATGTCTACAAATGACTATAGCCAAGGGATTTTTCCTCCTAAGAGACATATGAACCTGTCATGACAAGTTTAGGAGGCAAATTCAATTTTGAGAGTTTGTGAGGCAAATTCAATTTTGAGAGTTTGTGTTCCTAACTGTCATAGAGCCACAAGTATGCGGGCCGCCGACCCATTTAAACTAGAGAATTCTCGCTGCTGCCGCGGGTATTTTTTAGATGAAGGATATTAACCGCTTCATCTATCCGAAGATAGAATCGCAATTCACTTATTACAAAAATCCCACACACAAAAACCGAAGCTTTTTGCGAAACCAAAGACAACCTCACACACCTGAAACAAAAGGAAAAGTTTTTGACTAAAACATAACCACACACATGTTCGAAAAGCCACCCATCGGATCCTCAAGAAAATGCTCTACGCTTAAAAGGCTGGGACGCCACAGTGCCAATTGGTCCTCAAGATCCCTCATGCCTTTATAGATTTGCCCATTGGCGTAGGGCCAAGACGCTCCTCGAATAGTACCTACAAAAGAGATTTTGGTCTACATTTGTCAAAAGCACCCCGCTGCCCTAGTTAACCAAATTGCCCAAAGAAGAGTTGCGTACCGCCGTTAATAAACAATGTATTATACTTATGCAAGAGAAACAAAGACTGTGTGTTTTAATCTCCTGCCAATCAAATATATATCTTTGATAAAGAAATGCACATATATGTGAATGATGAGACATCTAACCTGTAAAACAAATTCTGCAGATTCATGGGTACTCGTTTGTCTCTAGTAGAATACCGTAATTGTTGCTTAAATTACTATGTTATTAAAGGTAGAGAGATATATAATAGGATCTAACGAATCAGTTATGGGATTGCTAAAATAAATTGCATGTCAGTGATATAGAAAAAATAATAAATAATTACAAACGACATTACTTGTGTCTTGTTAGGGCGTGGTTGCATGCACTCAACAACTGCTGCCTCTAAAAAGAAGAAGAAACAGCCACGATATTACCTCACGGCTCGTCCTCGCGTCGTCAGAAGTGGGAATGATGACGACTTCTCATCCGCTCATTCTTCACCCACGAAACGGCTGTTCCGCGTATAGGACCTCTCCCTGTCCGCTCATATCCCCTGCTCCATTTTTTCTTCCCTTCTTAGAGCAGGTGCCAAGTGCCTATGGCATGCATGGCGGGCAACGGTAGGCTGGCTAACAACCATCCTGGGTTGGGGAATGTTGACGGAGGCTCCACCGGCCGGCAAGGGTGCGGGCACAGCGAGGGGGGAGTGATGGACGAAAATGGAGTCAGAAGTTCCGAGCCTACCGTTGATTCTGTGTCAGAAGGCATCACACATGTGAACGGATAGGGCAACACGCAACGTCGCTAAGCGGGCTAAACCCAGCGGAGTTCCATCTTTTGGTTATCCTGTGCACGTGACTCGCAATAGTCCAGGTGAACGCGACGACTTCCCGCTGGAGAACATGCGACATGGTTGAGCTGGGGAGAAGCCGATGAAGGGAGTGTGATGATATATGGCTGGCTAAGGCAAGATAGTGTGCTATGCTTATATATAAGAGGAAAGAATGAAGGAAGTTGGCGTGTTGCCTCTTCGTTGGCTCTAATTAAAAGGCATCCGAAGAGATTAGATATTGGTGGAAGCAGTTTCCAAATTCATGGTTAGTGGAGGATTTATGAGCCATCGTGCATGCAGCCAGCAAGTTTGAGTGATGGGGAACGGCAGCGCTGGCACTTTTTGGCTCTGCATGCAAGAGAATATATAGGTCAATATGGCGCAAGAGACTCTCTCAAGATACAGGTAAAACTCCCCTAAGAGAAAAGCTCTCCTTTATAAGTGAGCTATATGATAAATATAAGAGGATTCGACGAAGTTTCCAGTTTTTTATGTCTTTACTACACCCTATGTCACCAAAAAAAGAGTGTAATTTTAAGTTTGTACCAAATTATTTAAAAATTTACTAAATTTATAGAAAATAGTCTCAACATGTATCTTCAAGTAGTTTTCTTTGTAAATTATAGTACAAACTTAGATGCTCACATACACACATCCTTATGAGTACACATTCAAATACTAAACTAGGCAAAATCTCAAATTTAACAAAGTTAATAAAACATCGCGCGTTGTCCTACCGCTAATGAATCACACTATTATATCCTAGAGTAGATAACTTCAAAAAGTACGAACACCTACATCAGGTTTCCGGTCAATGACTAAAACCCGACATAGATTCCATATAATAAGAACTGATGAGCATCCAATGGTAATTATTACTATCATAATTTTTTTATTTAAACTCGAGATTAGTTGACTTTGAAAAAACAAGAATGACAATCTTTCCGCAATGGAGAAAACAAGAATGATAATCTTTTGGGACGGATGGTGTGTTCCTACTAAAGAATGACAAATGGGCAATCACATTCATACTAACAATTGACCACCCTTCCAAATAGGGGCAAATGACAACAGATAAAAAATGTATACTTTCTTCAAAAAAAAAAAATGTTACCATCATCGACATTATGGAATGTTTACACAAACATCCAGCATGGCTGCTGTTCGAGTGCTCATTGTCAAACTTCAGCAAACAGCACTAGTCCCTATTTCTGTGTTTCATGCTCCGCTTTGCTATCTTTGATCAGAGCTATCCGAGAGGTCAGTAGCTCACACTTTTCCTTTTAGTTGGAGACACATACAAGCAATACATTAGTCTAAATTCTAAAGGACCTGGTAGTCGATACAATAAGCAACACAAGTAAACACAAAATCATTGTTTTAATGTAGAGAAAGGAAAATTAATCATCTTGATATAATAACAAAAATGTCACACACATTTTGCACATGAAAGCTAAAGTGCTAAACTGGGACTTTTAAGGGAGTGTTTTATAACCAAAGTCGGCTCACCATCATGCCTCGTCGTGAGACATGGAGTGTCCCAACCCGCGGTTGGATGCCTTTGTTCGGGGCTAGACAAAATCAAAAGAAGCAAGTCCGATGGTTCCATGATCATGGTAAAGGTGAAGCAGCAACCCTGAACTCCGAAACGCTCGCTGGTGATTGTGTATACATTTTGCATTCCATTATACCCTATAAATCCTCTTGTTGTGAATGGTTAGCTACGCATCTGCAGAAATAAGTAGCGAGATGAGATATGGAGGATTTTTAACAAATCTTATAAGTTGTATATTACGATGATAATGTTGCAAAGCCACCAATGCTTAAAATGATGACATAGAAGAAACTGAACAATCGTAACCTCGTAGTCGCATTTTTCAAGATTGGATTCTAAACAGGCTTAAGCCAAGCCTCTCAACAATCGTGGCGATGTTAATCTACTAAGCTCTCCTACTGCAAAGGACCGCAAGCTTCTTTGTAGCGCTGAAAATCCACGGAAATTGCCCGACCGCAGTTGCTTTCTATTTTTGTTCGCCCGCTTCCGATTTAGGATCCCGTTTCCATACGAAGTAGAAACAAGGTTTTTCCGTCCGCTTCCGAAAGGAATCCTGCTTTCAAATCGAATTGACCCGTATTTATTCCGCTTTTTCATCCCCGTTCGACCCATAAGATATGTCTAAAAATTTATATGTTCAAAACATAATAATCATTAATTATGCATGTTAACATGTTAACACAAGGCATACCAATGAATACTAGACTAATAACTTCAGATGTGTACATTATTTTGTGACTTTGTTCATGTATACTGAATATTTGATCGCTGCTTATTCTTTTCCGCCCAACTTCCGTGATGGTTCGCCGTGATTTTCGCTGCATTCCATTCCGCTGTGACCATTTTCCTAAACCCGATCCCTGCCTTCCGCCTAAAAAATATAGAAACTTAAGTAGAAAATGAGGTTTTCCGTCCGCTTCGCCCGCTTTCCCCTACTTTTTGGTCGCTACCGCCAGGAGGCTCAAGGATCGCCTTTGATCCAATCAAAGTTGTTCCTAAGGGATGCGCCTTTGTTTTCCGCCAAGAAACTATGTTTTGCCTACGCAGCCGCTGTTCGGGCTTGCAAGGATAGTTGTGAGACCCGCCTGGGCTAAGATGATTGGCCGCCGCATTTGAGTACGAGGTGAGTTTGGCAATCAGAAGCATCGCTGGCACCGCAGCCCGCCGAGGTGCTGAGTTTAGTACCACATCGCGGAGAGGGTTGAACTAGCTTAAAAACCTGTGCCGCTGACGCCAGTAGTGAACCCCTATAACCGCTTTCTGAGCTTAAGCAGCGACGAAAAGCTCGCTGTGTTGCTACGTGAGGTGGGGTCCGGCCTCCTAGAGTGGGTCCGAAAGCCGCAGTTTGCCCCATGCAAGTATAATTTAAATAAAGTGATTAGCTTAGATTTTATTATATAAAAAAAAGAAAATAGAGTTAAATGCACCAAGGCCCTTGAACTTGTAAACGGTATTACATATGTTCATAAACATGGAAAAATGTATATTTAGACCCTAAACTTGTTGAGTGGAACACTGCAGGACCATAGTTGCCACGCTGGCATTTTTTTTTCACGTGGCATGTCAGAGAAATTTATTTTTCACTTAGCCCCTCAATTTTATTTTGATGTGGTATGCCAGTTGCCAGCAGTGCCTCCTGATCAAGCCAAGGTGGCCAGCTGGGTTAATTCAGGACAAAACACTTGAACATGCACTAATGTTTTTTTTTACCTCATAGACTTTAGTACTTTATTTGTTTCAAATTATTCCAAAGCGTTTTATAATTTGAAAGGAAGGAATAGAAAAATTAGACCCATGAGATGGGTCATGACTAGGATGAATTTTCTGTATGGACCGGAGAGGGGTTTCCTACTCAAGCATCCAAATATCCCACCCCACTACTCAAGCCATTGACGATACCCAATTGATGTTGATGTGTTGCTGATCTTCATGTAAATTGGCTGTTCGGTTAAGGTTCCTGTGTTTAGATTGCATACGACGCAATTCTCGCGGAAGCTAAAAAGGTGCGGGAGAGGGTGCGGTGCGGAGCAGGAGTGATTTTGCGTGACGTGGGGATCCTTTTGTGGCTGGACTCGACATAAACGGGATGTCACACCGTTTGGAGTTGATGCCAGGCGGAGGAAATGAGCAAGTGCGCTGCTGCTGATCGAGGTGGAGTCGTCCTAGAAAGTTATTACTAGGCCTTGAACGCAAGTTTCAAATAAATAGGTCACTAGGGAAAAAAAAAAAGGAGAGAAAATTTGGAATGGAGGGAGCAGTTTGTAAGGCGGATTATCACTATTTATAGATTATAGATACGTGGTGAAACAAAATTCCAGAAACAATATAATACCCTGAGGGCTGTTTGTAAGCTCAGGCCCTGCCTAGCAAACCAACAGGTTACAATACACACACATTCCAGCCAGAGAACATCCGAGACACGTTATTTATTGAGTCGTCGTTGTCTATTTGTTTTCTTTTCTACGCTGGTTTGCCTGTGTCTACTAGTAGTACATCCATGTTCATGTCAGGACACGGGTTTGCATGTCTCGAGGAGTATGCAGGTCCATGTCCATTTTCATGTCATGTGACGGACGGGTTTCATTCCAAAAAAAAAAAAAGTCTACCAATTCATGTTGTCGCACCCCCCTTTAAACTTAGGGTGTGTTTAGTTGTCCAAGGCCTCATTTAGATGGGAAAGAAATTTTGCCAAAACTTCCAAGTTTTTGTGACTCTCTTCATCACATCACATTAAATACAACAAAAACACATACGTGCTCGGAAAGCAGAACGTAGTGAATAACTAATTACACGCTCTATCGTATATTACATTACGGTATCTAATCTTTCGAGCCTAGTTAGTCCATGATTGGATAATATTTACCACAAACAAACTAAACGCCGCTTACAAGTAGTGCTACTGTGAGTTCCAAATAAGCTTTTTGGCAAGTTTTTTGCCCAACTAAACAAGGCCCAACTTTTTCTAAAAATTTCCAAAATTCCCATCACATCAAGATTAAATGTATCAAAAAGACGCATATCCTATATGAAATGTATGTAAACAAAATAATCCAATCAAGACAATTTAAATGCATATACAAAGACGATTTTTTTGAGCTTCCATACCCCATGGTAGATAATATTTAACACAAACAAAACTAAAGCGCCACATGTGTTGGCCACATGTACAATTTTCGTGATCTAAACACACCCTGCTTGCTATATCCTTCGCTTGTTGAAAAACCTGTAAGGACTGTAAATTCTACCGCCTGTGGAGGTTATCCACGTCAGTTCCAATTAATGTGATTGGTCCCCATTCTTTTTACGAGAGGTCCCTACGCTTTAATAAATACGCTCGATTCACCTGTATACCCTCAAGGCCCAAGAATTGAGTTCGCTTTTTTCGCCGGTCCCCGTGATTATGAAAAATCATTCGCCCAAGAAGAGAAAAATTCGAAATCGTTACTCGCTTTTTACAGCATCTCGCCTCGCTCGCGATTTTTACGGAAATCCCACCACCTCGCCTACCAAATATATACCGCGCTCCGCAAAAAAAAAACCCTAAGACCCTCTTCTTCCCCCATCGATCTTCCTTCCACCGTTCCCCGTCTGACCGGGGCAGTAAGTAACGGCGACGGCTAGCTGAAAGCACAAGCAGGGCTTCCTCCTCCTCCCCGCCAAGCATCAGCCTCCTCCTCCTCCTCCTCCCTCTCACCGGCGTGGCCTCCCTCTCCCTCAAGGCCACGCCATTGCCCGGGTCAGCCAAGGCCACCGCCGATGGCAGAGAGGGCCGTGACGCTGAGGGGGGTGGGCGTACGCCGCCACCCTTCTCTCCCTCAACCTCGCCGGTGTGGTCGCTTCTACACGGGCCCTCCCTCTCCTCTCTCTCTGTTGTCCCGCTACAAAGAAACCGTAGGTATGTCTTATACTTTTGTGCTGCTGTGAAGCCCTAGGTGCAATCATCTTTTTTAGATTTGAATTGCTGAAACAATATGATATGGATTTGGTAAGCAGTTCCTATAAGGTTGTTACAGCATCTTTGCTTTCGACCACGAGCACTAATTAAATCAAATGCTGTGGACAGAGCTAAAAGGCATTGGTCTTTTTGGTAGATTAATTTGCACAGCAATTAGAAAAAATAGGCATGTCTTTTTGTGTCTTAGTAGCACAGCCAATTGGCCTAATTTTTTCCTGGTCCAAGAAAAACAATGAGAACATCATAGCTGAGGTTAACGGCCTAATTTTGTAAAGCTGCTAGAGAATTTACTAAATCGAAGAAGCAATAAGAAGAAGATAGCTCATATGTTCTTTCCATATGCTACTGGCTGCTACTGTCGTAGGCAAGAGGGCTACTGCTTTCTTTTGTGTAACGTGTGGGCATTTGCGCAATTGCAAAACAGTATATTCATCCTTTCACATAAATAAATATGGTGGTTTAACTTGCAGGTCTCTGGTACCACCGTACCAGGCAGGAAGTATGCATGCAGTTATTCTTATGCTAAGTTATCACCTGAGATCATGTGCACTCAGGTTTTTGTTCTCTGCTTTCTGTTCCTAGAAGTTGCAGATTCATGAATGACCCTCATCGCTGGTACTACTTTCAAAGACATAAATATATACTGAGATCATGTACTACTTTCGATTAAGTAAATATACTGCACCGGCACTGGCAGTATAGGTCCCCTGTAAGAGATCAGCCAGATGATTCCCATACCTACTACTTCTACATGTGACTCAAAAAAAACTAATAATATGTGTATAGTATTTACATCTAATTTGTCACTGACCTGTTCTTCGCAGTTCGTTTTTCTGATTTTCCTGCGGACAGTCCGCAAGTCTTGGCCGGATAGTCCGGTCATGGTTCTCCAAATAGTCCAGTTCGGGCCGGCAACCATTCGTTTTTGAGTTGCCGCCCGCGGACGCCCGGGCACCACTTATCACCCCAGAGGGTTTCGGGACCGTATGTCCAGCAAATGGGATCGCAAGTTTGTTTTTCTATTGCCGCCGTCTGACAAGCCGGTGTCCATCTCTTGACAAATTCCGTGTCTTCTTGCTTGAACGCTGAATTGATTTTTCTCCAAATCTTGAGTACTCCCTCGTCCCCAAAATACTCGTCGCTTTTAGCTACAAACTCGCTTGTTCCAAAAATACTCGCTCGCTTTTAGCCCCGGACCACCGACACCACCTACAACGGGCTAGGCCACCCATCCACTCGCGACTCGCCCAGAGCCGCCCGCCTACTCCGGCATCCTCTCTCTTCTTTACTCCAACCTCGCCCTGCATCGAGCGCTGCTTTCCGCCCCGCACCGCCTCGCCCTCGCCGAGGCTCCCATCTCACCCCGGCGAGGCGCTGTCTCGACGCTGCGCTGCTCCCGCGCGCCTCGCTCTCGCGTCGGCGTTCAAGGCCAGCGCCGCGGCGGCGCCGCGAGAGGAGCGGCGCGCGTGGCGGCGGCGGAGCCTCGCCCCGCGCCGAGGAGGAGTGCGCGAGGAGGCCGCGCCGAGGAGGAGGCGCTCGAGGAAGCCCACGCGCAGGAGTAGCGCGCACTGGCGCCGCGGCCGGCTCTCCCGTAGCGGCTGCGGCTTCCGCTGGAGAGCGCGGCCACCGCTGCTGAGCAAACCTACCGGGCCGGTGTAATGAGGATCCACGAGGGCCACCGTGATGCCGGCCTGGACGGCCGTGGCCGCGAGTTCACTCGGATAGATCATTTCACTTTCTTTCTTTCTTCTCTTGCAATCGCCAACCCGCGCGCCGCACGCCTGCTACATCGCACGACGGGTTTTCTTGATTGGTTCTGGCGTCGGCTAGATGTTCGCCGCCACGCCAGCGCCGCGCTTGCCGAGAGCCCGATCTCAACCCGTCGTCGGCCGCTGATGCCGCCACGCTGAAATCGTCGCCGGTGATGTTGTAGCCTCGGACAAAGTGTTTGTCTGACGGACGATCCTCGGCTCCTTTGCTCTTGCTGCAGATACGAGTGGCGGGAGTGAAGAGAGCCGCACCGAGCGCCGGACCGGTGTGGTTTACCCGGACTCTCAACATTTTATGCCTTTTCGATCGTAGCGGCCGTGCAAGCGCTATGAGTCCCGGGGAACAAGCAAACGCCGACGGCTGCCGGGACTCACAAGTGACTCACGACGGCGGCCGGCAGCTATAACGGCGCCACATCTCCCGCCCGCCTCTACAAAGGCCGGCATGTTGGACGCCATCATCAAACTACTAGTAGTATACTAGTACCGCTGCCGCTAGTCGCTTGTCGCCCTCGCATCGTCGCTGTTCGCTCACGAGTCCGCATTTATTTTTCCTCACAAGTAAATGCAGCTTCCTCGTTGCCGCCCTAGGGCAATGTGGTCTTTTTTACCTTGCGTTGTTGTTCTGGGTGCTTGTATCCCGACGACAAAATAAATTAGGACGGAGGGAGTAGTCCCTTTCAAGCTACAGTGAAGCTTTTTTTTATTTGTTTATTGTTTTGAGATCGGGCCTTGTTTAGATTGTTGTAAAATTTCTAACCCAACTTCCAAGTTTTTCCACTCTCTCCCCCATCACATCACATTAAATACACCAAAAGACATATGTTTGGAGTATGAAATGTAGGTAAAAAAAGTAACTAATTACACAAATTTAGATGTACATTAAGCAGATCTATCTTTTTGAGCCTAGTTACCCCTATGGTAGGATAATATTTACCACAAACAAACTAAACATGCTACAAAGCAGCGCAGAGTTCCAATGTGCTTTTTGCAAGTTTTTTTCTAACATCTAAACAAGGCCCCGGATGCATATGGGATCGCTACTACCACGCACTGCTTTTCTCCGGCTTTTGGAGGCTTTCCTCGCGCCGCCGGTGCGCCCGTCGGTCGTGAAACGCCCGGTCCATCCAGAAGAAGCATCATGGCCGTAAAAGGAGGCGGGAAGCTGGTAACTTGAAGTCGGTTATTGATCAATGTGTTGGTGTATTTGGGCTTGGCCTCGTTAGGATTGTAGAGGCTCGCCCATGTAAGAGGTGAAGGAGCCTGATGATTAAATACCGAAGTTGTAACATTGCGGAATCCGCAGCGAATAATAAAACCCGAAATCGCCTCGGTTCTGCCCTCCCCCTCGTTTGCTTTTCCCCAATCCGCATTCCAAATTCTCGCCGAAATCTACCCCAAATTCTATGCTATCCCTCTTGATTCCTTCTAGTTCATGACAATTGGTATCTAGAGCCACTTTTCCTAAAAATTTTGGGGAAATTTTGTTTCACATCTTGAGAACACAGTCATACCGAAGAAGAAGACGCCATAGTTGCAAAAGGATGGCGACCAACGCCGATAACCTCAATGCACCATGATGCAACAGTCCGACACAAGATGACGAGCTTCGAGGCATGGAGGGCTTACATGGACGAGTCCTTAGGGTCGCTAAGCTAACGAAGACGACGAGATCGCGGCAAGGCTCACGAACCCGAGAAGATCCCCACTCCGCTACCACTCCACCGCCCATTCAAAGAACCCTCTTGTAACGGGTGGGCTCCTGATGGCGCCGACCTCAATCGAGCCCATCACCGAGTGCCCATCCGCTTCGCCGGAGCGCCCAATCCGCACGCCGTGGGCGAGGGATTATGGGTCTAGTTCCGTGAACCCACCCCCCTCCCGGCCACCAATCGTGGTATGATTCATGACCCCTTTGTCCATTCTCGTTGAGTTTGGTTCGCCTTCGGTTCTCATTCATCTCGCAATGGATCCATTAAAATGGACTTTCTCAAGTTTGACTGAACCAACCCAAGATTGTGGAAGGAGCAAAGGCGAGGTTTACTTTGACATCTATGGAGTTTCGAACCAATGAAGACAAGATTTGCTATTCAACTTCACCGCATCCGCAAAGAATCTGGTTGCAAAGTGTTTAGTTGAAGCGTAGTTTTCACCCGGCAAGCGATGCATGTGGCGTGTGTGAGCACTTTGATAGAGATCGATCCTCTTCGTGATGAAGCAGCTAGAGAGCTTGAGGCGCTTGGGATCCGCTGAGGACTATCAAGAGAAATTTCCGTTGGCTCACAAAGATTTTGTTGTATAATCCATCTTATGATGATGTCTTCTTTGTGACGAAGTTTTTGGGAGGGCTCAAGGAAGAAATTAGGAGGACCTCTCGTGTTGCATAGGCCCAAGAACCCCGGAGGAAGCAGAACACTAGCTCTTCTACAGAGGTCGAAGTTACGTATGCAACACCAAAAAGGTGATAAGCCCAAGCGTTCCCCCAGAGAGTACAATCGATTCAAGCAACACCAAAAAATGTGATGTCAAGGTTTAAGAAAGAGGAGCCCAAGACCATAGAAAATGCAGATAAACTATCGCCCTCGAGATTACATGTATGGGCCAATAATCAGAGCCACCCGTGGAGAGAAGTGGAATGGAAGGAACCATAAATGCCCTACTCAAATACCATTACATATCATTCAGAGCTAATTGATGCGTACAAGGGGATACAGATCCCGATTATGACTCTCGCCGATGAGGATCAAGAAGCCAACCCAGACAGTTATTATGGTCAGGCAAATGCAATCCAAGGGTTCTCGTTCAGGGGAGAAGGAACATGACCTTGAGGCTAAAAGGATCTCAGGGCAAGCAAGAGGTTCTCATACTAGTGGATTCTCGCGCGCGTAACATTCATATAAGTAAAGAATTGGCAAGTCAAGCACAGAGCAATCGACAGAAGCTATTGAGTTCACAAATATGGGGAAGATGCTATCTCGACAGATGTATCACCGACCCGCAAAGGGAATGTTCAGTGGCCAACTTTCAAATACAATGCTAGAATCTTGCCTTTGTAGTGTTATGATATGATTTTAGAGTCGATTGGTTGGAGGACCAAAGTCCTATGTGGATACATTGGAGGAAAAGATATTGAAATTCACCTCATAACAAGAAAAGGGTGGTGATCGGGAGAGTATGTGATGCGTAACAACCTCAGTAAACAAGTTTCCCCTCGCACACAAGTCGAAAAAGGGATTGTTAAAGAAGAAAGTCAAGCTGCAAATCTTCCAATTGCAAGCTATCGGGTCCTATGGAAATGAGGGAGAATAAGAGCATGGAGCTAGTGTTAGCACTTCAAGAAGAGCCTAGTGCTATGGATCATATAGAACCAAATCAAGGCATTGTTGCAACAATATGATCATCTATTTCGGGAACCCACCGAATCCGCACACCTCAAAAGGGAGTATGACCACCATATTCCCTTAGTCCCGTGAGCCCAATCGGGCAATATCGCCCTACAGATATGCACCTCACCGTAAAAGATGAAATAGAAAGACAAGTGAATGAAATGCTCCAAATAGAATCATACAACACAAAGTAAGCCCCTTTGCATCACCAGGCCGTTAGTGAAGAAAAAGGATAGTAGCCGGAGATTCTCAGGTAGACTATAGACACCTCAATGCTATTACAAAGAAAGAAAGAATAAACATCCTTTGCCAATAGTTGATGAGTTACTAGATGAATTGGCCGGTTTGCCGTTTTTCTAAGTTGACCGGCAGACCGGGTATCATCGATTAGAGTGTGCCCCCTCGAGGATGAGTCCAAAACAAAAGATTCAAGACTCATAGTGGGGCTTTACCAATTTAAAGTCATGCCATTTGGGCTCAAAATGCTCCCCGCAGAATCTTTCCAAGCAAACAATGAACACAATCTTGCACCACTATTGAGAAAGTGTGTTCGTTTTTATGGATGATATCTTGGTATATAGTGCTAATAAAGATGAGTGTTGGTATCAATTAACGCTTAATAGAAAACTCACAGTTTACGGATACCGATGTAGCTTTCACCCGAGTATTCCAGAGTACGATTTTCCACCTGGAACGGAAGTGTACTAGAAAGGTTTAGAACGCCCTAAGATAATAATAATGGTAATGATGTGGGAAGAGAGGGTTAAGTTTTCTAAATATTCTAATGAGATCTATATGATCAAAGGCTCACTTACTTTACTTACGCTCGGAAATCTGCATTCCCCGGATCCTCAAAAGACCGAAAGGGTGATCGGGGAAGGCCGCCAAAAAGTTTCTACGTAATCACCAACCCCGAACGTGGATTATGTAAAGACTGACAGGCCGTCACCCCCGGGGCTACCACAACTAACCGTGGATTGGGCGAAAACTCGTGTAAACTCTAGTCTAGACACCACGCCTACACTATCGACACTACTCTAGCCACGCATCTATAACTAGAGCACTCCAATAAAGCAGAGATCCAAAGAAATATAGTAAAGTAAGAACCGAAAAGTAATTAAATAGAATAAATAGAAATAATAAATGAAGAACTGAGATTGTCAAGACGAAACTTGTTGCGTTAAGTACAATGATGATGAAGATCCCATCCGACAGTCCGGATTTCCAGCCTTTCTCCTCTTGATCTTACAACTAGATGAACTAGAAGAACTAGAACTAGAACTAGAACTAGATGAACTAGACACAACTAGAGGGACCTCTTCTAATATGAAACCCTAGATTTTTCTCTCGTCCGAGAGCTAATGAGGAGATGATGTTCTTTGGGGCTTTGGGCTGCTTATATAGTCCCGAAGGAGGTACCGTGTGTTGATTTGATTACAACTGCACTCCACCGTCCGCTTTCTGGACGTGACCGACATTAAACGAGCGGATTAGATTGCGCCTTTTTGCAGACGCAACATTCTCGAAGCGAATGACGGCCGAGGGGCCAGCCGAGCCAGGCCCCATTGAGGCCGACCGCCTTTAGGGTGGGTCCCACCCTCAGTCCCGCGACGACGCGTGGCTTCCGGAGTCTTCTAGATGATGTTTTCTTTGGGTGTTAAGTTTCGCTTCACGTCGGTGTATTCCTGAGCCTTCTAGACTTCGCTCCGAGTTGGATTATGCTTTGACCCCGCCGCTTTCTCCCTTAAGTCCCTCGCAGAAATCACAACTTTACCAAAAACTCATGGAAATCATTAAGATAAACCCCTAATAAGATTATCTAATTATATTTTAGTCCTTTTTTCATGTTTAGTTGACAATTAAAAAGTATACGCTAATATGTGTCAACAATGAGCATTTAGAGCATTTGAGATTGGTACTTAGATCCCGCAAGACAACAATTTTCTTTGAAGAACTCCAAATGTCTGCTTGCTCGCAAGCCATTAGAGTACTTGGGCCATATTTCAAAGACAGGAATTGCTACAGCCATCCAAGATTTCTACAAGGAGTCAAAGGGCCTATACCAAAGTCTCCGCCAAGCACAGAGAGGCTTCCCTCGGTCTCAATGTGCTATTATAGGAGGTTTATCGAAAATTATGGGTTGATTAGTAAACCTCTCACAACCGCTGAAGAAAGGAACTCAGCTTTTGGGACACCACAAGCTAATGAAGCCTTTTATATTATTGAAAGATGCTATGGTGCAAGCACCTATTTTGGGGATTCCCTCGATTTAAACAAGCTTTGTGATTGAGATTGATGCTAGTGATCGTGGGATGGGGGCTGTATTGATGCAAGAAGGGCACCCAATCTCATTCTTTGAGTAAAGCTTTCCAAAGAAATCAAGCATTGAGCACTATGAGAAAGAATGTTTGGCAATTCTTATGGCCATTGACTAGTGGAGAAGCTATTTACATGGGCAAGAGTTTATCCTCAAGACTCCACCATAGAAGCCTCAGCATTTGGATGTAAATGTAGGGTCACTTTAAATTGCAACATAAGACCTTATTGGAAGCTTATGGATTTACAAAGTATAAAATCCGCTCAAGAAGGGCAAAGACAAACACAAATGCCGATGCCTTATCAAGGACTCCTCAAATCCATCTAATTATGGCTATTTCCCTGCAGCACTCCTCTATGGTTGGAGAAGTTGCGCTAGGCTACCGTAAGATGATGAAGAAGCCAAAAAGCCGCTTAGCCGAAAGGAGTATATCCAAATTCAAATGAAAAGGGCTTTGCTTTGGTGGAGGGAGTAATCAAGCATCATGAAAGGTATGGGTTGGCAACAACACTATAGCACACAAGATATTTTGCGTGCCCTTCATGCTAGTGCTATGGGGAGGCCATTCGTGGATCCATGCCACTTTATCGTAGGGTGAAAAAGCAATATTTTCTCGCCTGTCGGGGAAGAAGGTTGTTACCAGTATGTCCAGCCGCATAACATGCCGCCAGCAAAGTTGAGCAATCGTGAAGTTACCCGACTCTACAACCTTTGCCTCGCGGCTCCTGAATCATCTTGGACAAGCAGTGTGTCTAGATTTTATTGAAGGGCTTCCAAAAATCAGAAAATGGGATTCTATATTGGTGGTGATTGACAAGTTCAAGAATATGCTCACTTTGTACCTATGGCTCATCCATATAACGCCTTTGCTCCAGGGGCCCAAGTTTATCCGATAACATCTATAAGTTGCATGGCATGCCCCTGCCAGCTAGTTTCCGGCTGCAGATAGAATCTTCACAAAGTACAATTTGGAAAGAGCTATTTGAACTATCTGATTGTCGGCCTACTCATGAGTTCATCCTATCACCCTCGTACCGATGGACAGACCGAGAGGCTCAACCAATGTCTTGAGACATTCTTTGGAGGTGGTCGCCTGCCCTAAAAGTGGTCTAAGTGGCTTCCCTTGGTCAATACCGTATAACACCACATTTCATACCGCCCGCACAACACCATTTGAAGTATTATATGGCCACCCAATTGCTAGGCAAGTAGGGCATTCCCACCCTAGTTCAAATACCGCATCGCCATTTAGAAGCTTGGCTTACCGAAAGGAACTTGATTCATAGCATGATCCACCAACAACCGTTGAGAGCAATAACAACAGGATGAAGAGTCAAGGCATAAGAATAGGTCGAGAGGGAATTTCGTTGGGATTGGGTCTACTTAAAAAATCAAACATACATTCAATCATCTGGCCAGAGTCGAACCAATCATAAACTCTCATTCGATTTTGGGCCATTCAAAGTGCTTGAAAAGAGTGGGCAAGGTGGCTTATAAACTTGATCTTCCTAAAGACGTTTCCCTGCATTCACCCCCGGTGGTGCATGTCTCTCACTACAAGAAGCATGTACCACCGCCAGGTCATAGGAGATCCGAAGCGCTTATTAATGATGATGCTATTGACATTCACCATTGCATTGCAAAAGGGGACTTTTGCTTTGATCCAAAGAAGGAGGAAGATCAAGGATAGAGCTTTGGTGCAATGGGATAAGCCGCCTCGAGATGTCGCCGCGGGAGGATCCATGACATGGCGCTGGCGGTATCCAAATGTTTTGTCAAGCCGCCATACGTAGGGGAAGGTAAATGTCATGAAACGCTCGTCCATCGTAAGAAGAAGCATCGTGGGTCGGCGGGAGGCGGAAGCTGTAACTTGGAAGTCGGTTATTGGATCAATGTGTTGGTGTATTTGGGCTTGGCCTCGTTAGGATTGTAGAGGCTCTACCATGTAAGAGGTGAAGAAGGAGCCGATGATTAAATACCCTACAAACATTTGTGAACGTAGCTTAATAATAATAGTAAACCCTAAACCGCCTCTCCGTCGTTCCTCCCCCCGTTCTGCTTTTCCCCAATCCGTGATTCCAAATTCCTGCTGAAATCTACCCCAAATTCTATGCTATCCCTCTTGATTCCTTCTAGTTCATGACAGTCAGGGAAGCTAAATCGTTCCTGACGTGCCCAGGACAACCGACCGGGAATCCAGCTGACCTGACGGGAACGCTTGTTTCGCCAAGGGCCAAGCGCTCGTGAGAGGCCTTCCTGGCGCGGGGCGAAACAATTTCACGAGCCTTCGTCTGGCCCACACGGCAGAGGTCTGGGAAGAAAAAGAGCGGGACAGAGGGCGCCGAGCGCACAGAGCGAGATAGTACTTTCCTCCACCGCCCGTTGTCTGCCCTTGCCCTCTCCCCCAAATCTCAGCAGCCCGGCACAGGGCGGCTCCCCGCCCTCGCACCGCCCCTCTCCAGCGCAGCGCTCACGGCCTCCGCCACTGCCGGAGAGTTGCCCGGCCTGAAGAGCAGCGAGGAGGGCAGCAGCAGGGCCATCCCGTCCCTCACCTCCCAACCAACTTCCTCCTCCCCACCTCGAGCCTGGTGCTTCGGGCTTCATCGACCGCAGGATTCGCGGCTGACGGCCAGATCCGGCGCGAGGACGACCGATCCACGCGCGCGAAGATGGCTGATCCGGCGTGGGGAAGGCCGATCCGCGTCGCCGGGCGGCTGGTTCTGCTAGCTGCTCGCCTTTCAGGCGTTTGGTTCGCCGGCGGCAAGCCACCTCGCGGCCTCTAGTCGCCGGTCCGCCCAGCCAGCATGTGTACGCCGGCTCTTTACGCGCCCACGCCCCCCAGGAGCTCAATGAGATGAAGTAGCATTGCTGAAATCTCATATATGATTTCCAGGTAAATATTCTGCACTGCATGTCAGTTCACCCAACGTTGCTGATAGGCTTTAGTGTTTTTATTTAGAAATATATGCTTCTTTCTAATTCCAGCATTTTACTTTGTACATGCGAACGAAGACCTGAGCTACAAACTGATTTTTATTGTATAGTTCTCAAGTATGCAATACTATTATCATCTAACTTATAAAATGTCCGTTTGCAAATAGTCCAAAAATATACATCATAAAGTTATTATTTGGCTTTTTGCAGTCGTTGCTGACAAAAAACAAATAGAGATACAACTGACATGCTTACGGAAGAAGAGTAAGTTACATGGTAAGATTATCGTGTGCACTTCAATTTTTGCTCTGCTGACCTGAGCAGGATCTGATTCTCATGCAGTTTTGTTTGCTATGGTTTAAATGCCTAGGTACAATCTTAAATTATTTTTTCAGTCAACAATATGTAGTAACACTGCCTTTACGGTCCAAGCCCGGATAAAAATGTGGAGGTTGTGGTTAGGGTGTGAAGGAAATGGGACTAAAAACCAGCTACTCTTATGGAGATGAGACTCCAATAGACTTCCGTTGGGGGTAAGGTGCCTGAACGGTGACCGAGGGTGCTTGTTGGGTTTTCAACTCTAGCCCCAACTTGCTTGGGACTGGCAAAGCAGTTTGTTGCTTGTTCAACAATGTAGGCAAAAGTGATATAACACACAACTGTTGTTCACCGAATATCCCAAGTTGAGAGAATTTCACACATTCAAATTCTAGTTGTACAGCTTCCCTTGCTACTACTGCTACAGAACCCTGGCTGCTAAATAGACCTGCATTATCATGGTGTATGAATTGCTGCAATTATTTACTCTTCCCTTGCAGGTCACTCTTTTATTTAGCGATGTTGGACAAGCAATCAGCTTATATTGTTAGAAGAAGAAGATCATATATAAATATGTAACCTACTTTATGTGGGTCACAGACTTCAGAAGACATTTCTTTTGGTAGATATATATATCTCTTTTATTCATCACCTTTCTGTGTTGCACCATATCAGAGAAGGTCCTTTGTGCACTTGGGGATGACAAGTTAGACATGGTGAGATTATCATCTTAATTAATACAGCTTAGAATATCTAGTTAGTATTTAGCACCTGTCCGATTTCTATTTACTGAGCATTTTAACTTGAGCAAATACTATTAATTTGGCTACATCTATCTACAAGTTCATATTTTTGTTGGAATCTCGTTCATTTGAGAGCCTTAGTAATGGATGAGTTACAAGAAACATTCAGGGATATTCCTTGGTATATGCTGTTACGCCCGATGATGTAGTGTTAGTTGATGAAAGCCGAGCGGGAGTAAATAGGAAACTAGAGTTGTGGCGGTAGACCCTTGAGTCCAAAGTTTTTGTCGAGTAAGCGAGCTAAAACCGAAAGTACATGAGATGCGATTTTGGCAATGCTACACGGAGGAGGGAGGCGTGAAATTGGAAGGGCCGTAGTGCCTAGGAAAGATATCTTTCGATATACGGGATCGATGCTCGGAGGGATGGAGATATTGATAGCGGACGTTAGCCATAGAATCAAAGCAGTGGTGGATGAAGTGGGCGCCAAAGCTTCGGCATTCTACTGTGACAAGAGGGTACCACAAAAAGCTAAAAGGCAGAAGTTTTATAGAACGACGATTAGACCCGCTATGTTTGTATGGAGCGAGAATGTTGGCCTACAAAGAGACGACATGTTGAACAACCGAAAGTGTTCGTAAATCGTATGTTACGCTGGATTTGTGGTCACACAAGATTGGACCGAAAAGGGAATGATGATATCCGTGATGATCGCCTAGGGGTAGCACCTATCAAGAAAAAGCTTATCCAAATGGAATTGGTGGTTTGGCCATGTCCAAAGGAGACCTCGAGGCACCCGATTGCATTGTGGAGTTTCTAAGTCAAGATAATAATGTGAGGAGAGGAAAGGACCGAAGTTGACATGGGGAAAGCAATAAAAAAAGAGATTTGAAAGAATGGGATATACCTAGAGATCTCTAATACGAATAGGAGTGCTTGGAAAATGGCTATTGATGTGCCCGAACGCGACCGAGGGTGCTTGTTGGGTTTCAACTCTAGCCTACCCCAACTTGCTTGGACTGGCACGCTTGGTTGTTGTTGTAATCTCGCTCGTGAGACTGCACTACAATAATCCGGAAGCGTGCAGCAACCTGCAATTTTTTGTCTGCATCAGATTGGCAGCAACTGCAAGCATTTCTTGTGATGTTTTGTTCTTAACATAGCATGGATTTAGAATGTGCCTGCCATCTAGATATCTTGTGATGATCGAATCACTTGGCAAAAATAAAATCAGTAGAACCAAATTGCATTGCAGATCAAACACTGACAATTTTTATTTTGCTGTTGTTTTCTATTAAAGAAACAATGTACCTTCCATATATAGATCTCTTTTGATGACTAAATGACTGGACACCCCAGCAGCTGTCATCTTTTTAGATACCGAAGAGTGTAATGGTGTACACTAGCAGCTGCCTGTGTGTACCAATATTTGTGTGTGCAACTTTTTGTGACCTGTATGTTCCATACTATGAATATATGTTTATTGTGACCTGTATGTTCCTCCTTTCATATGTGTCCCATTTACAACAATTGGATAGGAAAAATTCCCAAAATGAGATAAGTTTTGGTACTACTAGTATTCAATATATTCAGCTAGCTACCAAACCAGGAAAAAATTCCAAATGAGATGAGCTTCTAGTAGTTGCAGTCACATTCTAAGAAAAACAAAAACTGCACAATCATTCTTAGATTACAAATCTGCACAATCATTCTTAGAGTACAAATCTGTATGAATCATATTGGTACTTTGCTTGCAGCTCATTTATCAAAAAGGTTCAAATATAGGCATACCACCAGAATTAACTAGCCCTTTTGAATCACAATAAATGTTACATCACTGGTGATACGGGTTAAATTACCAGCCAACAACTAGACCATTCTAAATTTTTATGTTCCTACAAGTATTGATTTACTCACTACCCCAGCCAACTTGGATTTCCATGAGCAGTACGAGCAGCAGCTTAGACTGCATATTCTTATTCTTTTTGCTGTCCAGGCAATATTCTAAGTCTGAAGTTTTCTAAACTATAGTTACTATTTTTGTGTCAAGTTGATGTCATTCTGATGCACACTTTCGAACTTTTAGTTGTCAAAAAATTTGGGCTACAAGAACTGATTGTGTATGATAAAGTAGTCTCAGTTTTTTTGTTTTTTTAGTTTTTCTGAAGCAAATAAATTATGAATGGTTCCCTTTTTTTATCTTATTTCAGATGTAGGGAGGGATTGGAGATGATTCCTCTCATGCCAACCAACTTGGACAACAACGATGGTTATTGAATAACCTTGTATTGTGTGGTGAGTAGCCTAAGCATGTGTGCTGGTTTTGTATTAGCAGCTGCATATTGCCATCCAATAACCTGTTAGGAAGCACTAAGAGTTTATTATATGTGGTAACTGGTGAGTGCTGCAAGTACTTTGTGGAGGCAACAACCAAATATTATGTATATATTAATGTAATGTAATCTGTAGCTCACCTTCTATGAGCACGTCTAGTTGGATTCTTTTAGCTTCCTGTCAGTAGGTTCTGCATGTTTCATGCCTTAAATATAACTGATAACTGAAGATGTTATTTCCCTAGAAAATGACTTTGCAAGTGCCATCCGAAATGTCATAGGTCTTCCCCCACCTCTGTAGTAAGACTGTTTTTATTGTCCTATTTATATTTGAACTGCAATTAGAAGATTCTACATCTACACTTGCTGTGAAAGTATAATCTTTCTGCTACAACTGTGAACTAGTCTCATGTTTTTGCTTATAACCCAAGAACACAATGTCTAGTCATGTTTTTCCTATAATAATAACCTAACAACGTCGATCAGTTTTGCATAAAGCTTGTACGAAAATGCTAGAAAAACCAATCAACTAGCTCATCCATGCTACAATGTCTATCAGTTTTTGCTTAAAGTCCCATGACATAAGATGATCTCATGAATGGTAACATTTATCTTGTTTTGAATGTTGAGAGGGACCAGAGATGTGCAGTAGCTGCTGCATTGCCATCACAGACCTCGTTAGGTAGTAGAAAGTTACCTATTTCAGCATTTGTAACAATGCAGCTCTTTGTTTTCGCTCGACTTTCTTATTTTCCGTTCAGAATGTAGAACATTGTACTATCTCGATGTTGTACAATTTTAAGATATGATTATATACCAAGACTATTAAGTGTACATTTACCACTTGTGTGATGCATGATTATATAAGCTATTTGTACCAAGACTACTAAGTGTTACATTTACTCACTTGTGTGGATGCATGATTATATGAGCACACTGAGAAATAATGGCTAAATGATGGTTTATGGATATGTTGACTTGGCTTTCCCGGCGGTTGGCAACCCGACTTTGAAAAGTTTTAGAATTTTTCCCCGCACGTTGGTAGCGCACCGGGGAAGTTTTGGATTTCTCCCACGGTTGAAGCGGGAAGTTTTTTATTTTTTTTCCCGACGGCCGTAACCGACGGGAAGGTTTCCGCGGACTGGGAAAGAGAAAAACCAACACCGAACGCTTTCCCCGACAACCGTCCGGGGATTAATCCTGACGGTTTTTCCGTCGGGAAAGATGACCTTTCCCCGACGGTGCATCCCCGACGGTTCCCGTCACGGAAAAACCTTCACCGACGGTATTAGCCACTTTTCGTGATGGTGTTGGCCGTCGGGGAAAAATTTTCTCGGGGTAGTGAGGTACTAGTTCTACAAGCGCCCGATGCACTAGCACCATGTGAGCTCCTTTGAGTGGCACTCGTTCGGCTCGTGCTCGATTTCCACTCGATCGGTTGTGCTTTTGTCGAAGTTGGTCCCGAGCGACGATCCGACCATCCTTGATTGAACGAGTCCGACGCGTGAGTGAGCATGGTGTCTAGCGGCTTTGCTTGCGTGTTCGGTTTTTGGTGGTGTGCTTTGTCGGACGCTCGAGAGTCGACCTCGGGATAGTCCCGACCTTGTCCGAGTCTTGGTCGCTTTTTGTTCGGGTTTCGAATTGTTTTGCTTCCAACTCTCTCTCGGTGATTTTTTTGTATGTGTCTAAATCTTCACGCTTAGCATCTCACTACTAGTTAGTGTTATGTTACTCGTATATTTGGAGAGATCGTGGTTTTGTTGGTCGGTTTGAGTTTGAGGGAGTCATGAGAGCTACAAGTTGAGAATTCGAAGAATTTTTGAGGCCCTATTCACCCATCTCTGGCCAAGCTCCTGGGCCTTTCAATTGCATTCGAAATGCCTAAGATCACTTCCACCCTGGCCTGGTCCGTGATCCCCAAAGCATGGCTACGAACGAACTAAACTTATCGAAGATCAAGATGCAAGCTCATCTAATGGGATAGATTGAGGGTATGAGGCATTGTTGAAGATCCCAACTACGAGGTTCTAGCCGCACGCGTTGGACAAGATCAAATCTACTTCAACACAATGCCAATAGCCGCCTCGTGAAGTGTTCTCTAACCCGAGGGATGTTGAGTTTGAGCTGCAGGTTCACCGGATGGCATGGCTCGGTGAAATATGGCGTAGATTGCGTAACTACCCATGAGGGCACCTCCTCGCGAAGAATAGGCTCTATGAGACCTATAAGCTGAGTACGCAGAACTTTGTGCAAATTTTGAGGGGAGTCTCGTTGATGCCTTGTTTGCTCCTGGGCTTCTAAACAATCATGAACAAGATGCGAGCAAACAACAATTCAACCTACCTTATGATGATCATGACAAGGCTTATAAAAAAACTCTATGCCTTAGATCTAAGGTATGGATGTGAAGGTGAACGCTATCTTGAGTTCTCCCGCTTGGACACCCTCACCGTGGATGAGCTCTTCAAAGAAGCTCAAGTCTACGGAGATCGACAACCAAGTCCAAGCAAAGCTCAAGAACCCTCTCGCTTCCTTCATGGCGCTTTTGTGTCGTAATGGTGGTTCCAGCTTTAGCTAACCCTTCACAAGTTTGCTTTGCCTTGTCCTCTTTGATTTCGCGATTGAGGGAGTGGGATGACGGTTGGCGCTTGTCACCGGTTTTCTGCTTCCAACAACCCATTGAATCGCGGCGTGGTGGTACGGCGTGAAGCGATGCTTTGGGTGTGGAGACTCGACCACTTATCGCAAACGCCCAAGAAGAGAGCAGTACCTCCAACAAGCACTCCTCCGAGCAAGTATGACTCCGGCAAAGCGCAAGGACAAGCACTCCTACAAGCACTCGTCCCTCCAAGCACAAGGGGCAAGAGAGGATTCGGCAAGGAGGCCATCAAGAAGAAGTACCGAAGAGGAGCAAGGCCCATGAGCGTGCCTTCCTCGCCTCGCTTAGTGACCTCGAGAACGCCACCGACGACGATCAATCTTCCTCGAGTGACGAGTCCGAGGAGAACATCGAGGACAAGCTGAACGAGCTGTGCTTCTTCGCCGGATCCACACACGACGGCTTACGCACCATGGCGCTAGGAGATGAGGCGCAAGGTGGCAAGGGCGAAGCCGGCAACGACGACTCTTCTTCCGAGGTATCTCCCACCATTGACTCCCTCTCCGCCGAATCCTGAGTCTGTGGAGTGATGTTTTAGTTGCTTAAGATAAAATTGCTAAGCGCACCGCGCTAGAGAGAGGGAAGGAGTACAAGGAGAAGTTGGAGATGGTGTTGGTTGAGTTAGAGTTGGCTAGGAAGCCCTGCAGGAGTTGTCCGATGAGCCGTAATGTGATGCTTTGTGCCGCGGCATATGCCTAGCATTATGTCTTTTGCAATCCAAATATTCTCGCATTGCTAGATGAACATGTTGAGCTTAAGGCTGTGGGCCTATGTCGCGGTGCGCGGTAAGTCCTCGCCGGGCTTGCACCGAAATGCGTAGAAGAATGCCAAAAAAATCTCTTTGCTAGAGAAGGCCAGCTCGTATAGCACGGCTAAGCCAAAGGCTTGTTGTGAGGCTTTTTAGAGTTTGAGAGATTGAGGCTTGCGTGCATGACAAGATGAAAGACCGGAGGAAAAGTCACCGCACCTTCTGGGCCCATCTTTGAGCCGGAAGTGTCTTGTGGGGAGAGCCACAGCGATGATGATGAGTCCGCTTCAAGATGGAAACCGACACGTTGGGATCGTGCTTTGCTATAGGTGGGAAGGGTGATAATTTGTTTGGCAAGGTTGGTGAGCATAGTGGATCAAAACCAAGTGAGAAGTCCTACCACTACTTAACCTACCACACCACTCCCAAGTTGATCAAGATCACCCCACCTAAGCCTACCAGCCCACCGGTGAAAGATGGAGTGTTTGAAGAAACTCCCAAAAACCCCACCTCCAAAAACAAGTGTGGATTCCAAAACCTAACCATCTCGAAACCCACTTGACACCCTCCCAAACATCTCCGAGGATCCCTTTCCTGCTGTTAAGCCTCCACCAAGAGTGAACCATACCCGTAAAAGAGTGAGCCAACAACCCAAGGTGAGGTATCACCGTGAGTATTATGATAGGGATGGTCACCTTTGCTGAATTTTGCTTTAGGAGGAAGAGAGATGAGAGGCGAGAGTATGAGCCGAACACCCAACCGCCCGTCCTCCACATGGAGTACATGTGCCAATCGCCTCCGAGGCGCATCAAGTAGCCAAGAGGTGCAATGCCTCAAGGTACTAGGCCTCAAGTTGCTGGGATCAATGGTGGTCGGGTCCCTGGTTTAAGTCATATGGTCGATATGATCAATCCTCGGGCTATATATATAAGGCTTTCGGTCTCATTACCCTAGCGAAACCATGCTTTTCCCTTCGTGGTGATCGCTCTCCCCATGGGACTTGGAATGCCCGGTGTGTTTTTCCTAATACTTTTCCGCAAATGGGTCAACACCGGTATCCTCCTTACATGACTAACCCCATTGTTGTGCCATTTGCTCATCCTTGTCCTTCTATTGATGCAAGTTGCTCCCTGGGTGGAGGACACATGGCTTGTGGATTCCTGGATGTTCGTACAAAACATGCGGCGAAGCTTGTTCTTTCAGGCCTTTGACAGCCATTGCCCTTCTCATGGTATGAACACTTGTGATCCTAGAAAGAAGCCGCTTTTTCATTGATGGATCTATGACCCCCTTCTCTAGTGGATTAGGTCCCGGACAGGACATGTTTAGTGTTTCTTGTGTCGCTCCACGACTTGCTTCTCATGATGCTTCTATTGGTTCTTCTCATAAGACCTGGGAGATGTGTTTGGCGCTCTTTTCTCGTGGTGTCGCATTTTTTTCTTTCCTCGAAATAGTTCTTTCAAGGAATGCTTCCAAGATGTTGCTTTTGGTTTGCAATTTTGCATTTCAATAATTTTTTCGCCGCCAAGAACTCCTTGGGGATGGATTTGAAGCCGCTTTTAAACCCTCCGCCGCTTCTCTCGGATTTTTGGATTCTCGGTGAAAATCTTGTGTGTTGGATTGTGCCTTATGGGAATGTCTTTCGAGCCGATTTTTTCGCTTCTTCGCCCTTTCTCGGTGTTTGGATAGCCGGTTCTCTTTCAAAACTTTGAAGTGGGTATAGGAGTGCTTGGTCACTTGAGCTTGACTTGCTTTGCAAGATTGAGCTCACTTGACCTAATCCAAGCGATTGCCTAAACTAAAGTTTGAGAAGGATTTGGTTGTCATCCTTGCTCGGTATGGAAAGATGATAGCCACTTCTCACCCTCCCCGTGAATCAAATCATGACCAAGGAGCCCGGTGAGCTTTTTGCACATGGACACCGTTGGTCCGGCTAGAGTGATGCCCGAGGGGTGGAAAAGTGGTATGTTCTTGTGGTTGTGGATGACTTTTTTTGAGATATTCTTGGGTGTTTTTTTCATGAGGACAAAGGATGAGGCGTTTACTCATGTTCGAGGTTTGATTTTAAGGTTGCAAAAATGAGTTTCCTAAACATACCATGAGAGCTATCCGTAGCGACAATGGTATAGAGTTTAAGAATGCTCGGTTTGACACCTTCTAGCACTTCTTTGGGCCTTGAACATCAATTTTTCTTCTCCCTATGTTCCTCGACAAAATGGCATTGTTGAATGCAAAAAAATCGGACCCTTGTCGAAATGGCTCGAACGATGCTCGATGAGCACAAGACTCCGAGGCGATATTGGGAGGCGATCAACATCGCGCGGCCGCTCTAACCGCATTTTCCCTGGCTTTTTTACTAAGAAAACATCATATGAGCCGCAAGGTTCGAGAGGATGCCCAAGGTAAAAAACACTTCGCAGTGTTTGGCCGCAAGTGTTTCATATACTCAAGAAGGGTAAGTTGGACAAGTTTGAGTCCAAGTCTTCTGATGGTATCTTTTCTTGGTTAAGTGTTGTACATTCACATGCTTATCGTACTTTTAACCCCGATACTAACCCTAGTCATGGGAGACCCGTGAAGTGACTTTCGATGAGACTTATTATGCCTTGTACAACCCCGCCTTTTGAGTGTGTGAGCAAAGCAGAGATGAGAGAGCATTTTCGTGGAAGACCAGCAGAGGATGCGCCAAAGTGCTTCGAGCCACTTCCGGGAGCTGCCCCACTCCCAGCCTCCGCGACGCATCTTTCACCAATCGACGCCTCGATCCTACTTTCACTTCCACTACTTGGGGACCCGTCGGTGCCACTTCCCATCAGCCTACATCACCCCGGCAGGTTTGGTCCTCGTTCCCCCGGGTAGAGGGGAGCGACATCCTCGAGGGAGGCACCACCCACATATCTCGTAGCTTATCCACCTCACACCATGACAGGAGTTTTTCAAAGGGTCAGCTGGTCGAAAACCTATCAAATCTCTCATTTCACTCATTCTCGCTTTTGCTGCCTCACTTTGCCCAAAGATGTTGACACCGCTTATGATCGACCGATTGGGTCAATGCTATGCATGAGGAGCTAGAGAACTTTTGAGAGAAACGCTGTGTTTGTTTAGTGCCACCACCCTCGACAGTTGGTCCAATAGGAAACTAAGTGGATCTTAAGAACAAAATGAAAGGGAGGATGTAGCCGTGGTGGAGAAACAAGCGCCAGGTTGGTAAATTTCAAAAGCTTCGTCGTAAAAGAGAAGATAGACTATGATCAAACCCTTTGCCCCTCGCTGCCCGCTAGGAAGCCATTAGGATCCTTTTAGCCTTTTGCGATCTTCGGCTGTGTTCAAGGTGTATCGATGTGGATGTCACAGCACTCTTCCTAAATGGGTACATCGAGGAGGAGGTGTATGTGAGACAACCCCCGGGTTTCGAAAATCCCAAGTTCCCAAACCATGTGTTCAAGCTTCATAAGGCTTTGTATGGCCTAAAAACAAGCCCCCGGAGCGTGGTATGAGCGACTTAAGAGTTTCCTATTAGCTAAGGGGGTTTTACCATGGGTTCGGTGGACAAGACCTTGTTTCTCCTCAAGCAAGGCAGCGACATCCTCTTGGTTCAGATATATGTGGATGATATTATCTTCGGCGGCTCCTCTCACGCCCTAGTGGCAAAAGTTTTTCCGATATGATGAGCAAGGAGTTCGAGATAAGCATGATGGGCGAGTTGAGTTTCTTCCTCGGCCTCGGATCAAGCAAAACCAAGGATGGGATGTTTGTGCATCAAGGGAAGTACACCAAGGATCTCCTGAAGAAGTTCGATATGGGCAAGGCCAAGCCTCTCTCGACGCCCATGTCGACCACGACGGCCCTGGATGCAGAGGAGGGAGGAGAAGCTGTGGACCAGAAGGAGTACCGAAGCATGATCGGGTCGCTGCTGTACCTGACGGCGACAAGACCGGACATCCAGTTTGCGGTCTGCCTCTGCGCGCGTTTCCGGTCTTCTCCGTGCACCTCTCATCGCCCAGAGCGGTGAAGAGGATCATGAGGTATCTTCGCATCACTCCTGAGTTTGGTCTTTGGTATTCGACCGCTTCCTCTCTTTCTCTCCGAGGCTTTTCTCGATCGCGGATTATGCTCTGGGCCGTCGTCTTCTTCACAAGTCTACCTCCGGTACTTTTTCGAGTTCTTGGGAACTTCTCTTGTGTCTTGGTCTTCTCGCAAGCGTCGAGGTGTAGCCCAGTCCACTTCAAAAGCCAAATATGTTGCCGCCACTGCTTGCTGCTCCCAGCTCCTTTGGATGGTAGCCACCCTAAAAGATTATGGCCTTCACTTCACTAGAGTGCCCTTATTCCGTGATAGCACTAATGCCATAAACGTAGCCAAAAAAATCCGAGTGCTTCATGCCAAAAACCAAGCACATTGAGGTTCTCTATCACTTCCCGAGAGACCATCAAGAGAAATGAGACATTGACCTACACCACATTGGTACCAAACAGCAGCTTGCAGACATTTTCACCAAACCACTCGACTAAACCCAATTTGCCTGCTTGCGAGGGGAGTTGGGTGTGTGCTATCCTTTTCGAGGGTTTGGGTGTCTCTTGTACCATAGTTTGTTTTTTTTGCTTCTTCTCTTTTACTGTCTTTTGTATCATATTGCATCATCTCATCATGTATATTAGATCATATTGAGCTTCTTGATTATATTGATTGAAATGAGATTATGCTCTGGTTAGTATGATATATACATGACAGTGCTTGTAGCTTAAGCTCCTATTGATCAATTGCTATATGTTATGAGTCTGAAATGTTTTTATATATGTGAACTTGACTCTAAATTGATGAAACTTGAAAAATGGTTCACCATTTGAGATGGCTCCTAGCATGTGTAGAATGAGTGAGATCCTTATGCTATAATGTGTATGCTAGGTAGCTATGTCTCATTCAGCTGAGTTACACACTTGCTTAGATGACCATTAATGCATAAATGTTTAAAATCTGCAATCTAAGCTAAGTGTTTGGAAAAGATCGAGATGGGTCTATAACTGTCTCACGTCATAGTTTGAGACTGCTTTTCATTGCACTTTGAAATAAACTTGGACTATGTTGTGGTTGATCCGGATCATGTCTTCGACTTCTTATTGCTCACATGCATAGGTTTGACATGGTTGATTAGTAAGATTGGCGAGTTGTGGATAACCGCTCGCACATACATGCGGTGTGTCGATTGGCGTTGTCTCTCGGCTTGTGTTGTGCGGGTGTGGAGCTCGGAGGCGATGGTCGACGGCGAGGTGAAGACCAAGGAGGGACGTGCCATCGTCGATGGACCCGGGGCGGTGAAGGGCGGACGTGAGGCTTGGATCGAGGGGACCGGATCGCTGGGAAGACACGTGGAGTGACCGGTGTCAATCGAGTCAAGACGACGGGACGTGCAAGTCGAGCGGGCGGCTCGGAAGACTTGGCGGCCGGGCGGTCGAGGGACGGCGGTGACACGTGTCGGAGCGCGGGGGACGCGTACGCGATGACGCTACTCATGGCCCGGTTTGGTGGTTTGGGCCTCAAAAACCATTGGCGACCGGGTTTCGCGGGTTTGGGCCTCAAAACCGGGCGGAGGTTCCGATGCGGAAGGGCGGCACGTGGCGGCATCGGGGAGTTCGTGTTGAAGCGAAGCTACAGGTGAGAAGCGCGGTGGCCGTCTGGATCGAGAATATCCTCGGGTCGGACCAATATGCCCCCTGTCTATTCGGGTGTTGGCCCATGTATCGATAGGGGTTGTTTGGTCATTAGGGCCGAGACTATATATAGAGAAGGCAGCCCTCCACCTCAAGTGGCCTCTCCGGTTTGCAGTTCATCCTTTAGGGTTTTTCTCCCGAGTCTCTAGTTTTTCTTTTGCTTTGTGAAAGGTCCGGACATTTTGAGATCGATTTGTTTCAGTAGGAAGAGCACCCCTTAGTGTGCTCATGCCCTCCGGGCTTTTCGGATCGATGGATTGTGTCTCGTGTTGTGCTATGATTTGAGTTCTTGTGCTTTGTGATTTTTCGTCACCTTTTTCTTCTCCCCTCGTTCTAGCTCGGATTTCCTCATTTGTGGATCGTTTGAGCTCGTTTTTTTCTTGCATAGGATCAAAGCATGTCGTGATTCTAGTCTTTCTACCGAAGGAAATCCACCGATTTCGTGAGTGCCACGAGATCCGAGAGTTTTTTTGTGTTTAGGGTTCTTAGTTTTTTTCGTTTTTCGATTTGTGATCCGAAATTCCCAGCGATTCACTCGGTCAAATGAAGAATTTCTTTGGGGGATTTGTTCACCTACATGCCTAGATCATCTAGCTTTTAATCTTGTGACCCGAGATTTTTGTTTTTGATCGAATTCTTGGATCATTTTTGGGTGAAAATCGCCGGCGGCGGCGCTACTGTTCGAGCGCCCGCCGCCGGCACGCGACGATCGGCCGTCGGGCACGGGCGATCCGGTTTGGCCTCTGTCCACGTCATTTGGTCCGGGACGAGTCCGCACTCATAGTGGCGAGCGATCCGCGTTCTTGATTTCGAGTGTCCGAACCTCGTTCTTCGCAGTTCGTTTTTTTCGGATTTCTCCTGCCGACGATCCGCGAGTCTTGGCCGGACGAGTCCGGTCATCGTTCTCCGGCTAGTCCGGTTCGGCTGCGAGAACCATTCGGTTTTTTTGAGTTGCTTTGCCTGCGGACAGTCCGGGTCACCACTCTCGGGACACGTCCGCCATAGGCTCGCGACTCGTGTCGAGCAGCTGTGATCTGCAAGTTTGTTTTTTTCGACTCGTCGCCGTCGGACAGATCTGGTGTCCATCTCGGACAGTCCGTGTCTTCTTGCTTGAACGTGAATTGATTTTCTCCAAATCTTGAGTAGTCCCTTTCAAGCTACAAGTTGGATGTCCATGGATATCCAATGGATACCCTCTAGTTCAAAAAAATGAACTAGGAATTCATTTTCCTCCACCAAAAATTCGAATTCCTAGTTCATTTGTTAAAATCCATGGATGTCCAACTTCTGCTATGCCTTCACCTCTAACTAGCACCATGTGAGCTCCTTTGAGCGGCACTCGTTCCGGCCACCTTGATCGGACAGTCCGACCATGAGTGAGCACGGTGTCCAGCAGCCTTGCTTGCGTGTTCGGTTTTTGGTGGTGTGCTGCCGGACAGTCCGAGAGCTGACCCGGATAGTCCGACCTTGTCCAGTTTTTGGCTGTTTTTTTGTTCGGTTTTCGAATTGTTTTGCTTCCAACTCTCTTCGGTGATTTCTTTGCATGCTGCCTAAATCTTCACGCTTTAGCACTCACCGCTTCTGCCAGTGTGTTGTGTTACCGTGATATTTGGAGGAGATCGCGGATTTGTTGGTCGGTTTGAGTTTGGAGGGAGTCGCGGGAGCTACAAGTGTTGAGAATTGTAAAAGAATTTTGAGGTTCCTATTCACCCCCTCTAGTCGCTTCCGCCCTTCGCCAGCGGAGTAGTGCAGTAGCCGCATGGGGAGAGTAGGGCGTCAGGTACTATTTTGCCGAAGTAAGCTACAAGAGCACTCGCAAAAGATTTTGTGCCGAGTGCCCGACCGTGATGTATTTCCGGCAAAAGACAGTACCGCTAAGAGCCGGTTTCCGGTGGCTCAATACCCATAGCCAGAAGGCCCGCGTGCTAATCATCCTGCTGGCGTGATGACTGCTATATACAAGTTTGTGCATGCACTAAAAAGAAGGGTATTAGTGACTGAAAATACTTGGTACCCGATGAATTTCATCTTCAAGAAAGGTTTGGTGATTATCCTCTCTGGTACGGGTTGGCCAACTATTTGATCAAAAGAAAATATTGTAGACAGGTAGTCAGGCACAAAGGATCGGAGAAGCGGTCTCTATACATAACACAGCTCTCCACGCCGTCCCTCATGTATATGAACAACAATCTGAAATGCAGTACTGTAATAGTATCACAGACAGTTGATTAAAAAAATGACAGTTGACACTAAATAATATTTGTTTTTACATTCAGAAGATAATGTTGTTGTTCGTGATGGACAATTACACATACTGCAGATTCGACCTCCGGCCCATCAGTGCCGGTTGCTTTTTTGTTTGTATGGGCTTGATCTTCATCATCTTGATGTGCTTTATTAGCCGAATCTATTTGAGTTCCATCGATGATGTAGTAACTATATAAAATGCACAACCCCTTTAGCTCTTGAAAAATCAAGTCTAGCCAATTTCTTGTGTTTCCCATGTTTTGCCACAACAGACTTGTTTCCTGAGACAAAATCATTTTCGAATGGAAATTGTTTTTGTTCGGTCTTGTCAACCAAAAACACTCACGTACATCTCAAGCAGCTTTTAATTTGAAGATAGTACTTGTTAAATTTCTCCTTCCTGAGTAATAGAAGCATCAAATGATCCACTAAAAAGAAATCTGCCATTTAATACTTCATGTTCTGGGAGCATCGACATGTTTGTTAAAGTCTCAATAATTTGCTTTTAAAACTGGAATGAATTGTGAATATTCATTTCTACACATGGTGCTGAATTTTCATAAATTTGGCTCTGGTTACTAGTAACACGTGAAGCTGAATAATCATGAGTATTAACACTTTGAATGCCTTGCTGAAATTTCACCAATTCGATATGGTTATGAGTTAAATTTGAAGCTGAATTGTGAGGGTAACTCCCGCATGTGGTGTTGAAGGTTCGTTGATTCGCTTATGGTTACTACTCAGTAACACGCGGAAGTTTTAATCATGGGCATAGCACTTGAATGCCTTGCTGAAATTTAATTCATTTGGCCATATAGTTATTGGTAACATATGAGGCGGAATCATGAGAACTAGCATTTGCATATGATGTAAATTTGTAGGCTTAAACCCTTGTTCTATTAGCATATCGTGCACCATATGAAAATTGAGAGTAATTGGCTGAACAGTTAGCATCACTATAGCTAATCCCTCTCATTCATCGGCATGTCTTGTGGTGGAACCACATATTGTGAGCTTATAGCCGGCGAATAAGGATATGCATGTTGTGTGTTTGCTAGTAGCATTAAAACCTCAAAGAATTCATAGTTGACATCAGCTCATGACCATAATATTCAGAATTATAATGTGTATAAATTTTAAGACCATTATCAACATAAGTATTGGTCGATGCAATATATCTACTATATTTGTGGACTAAAACGCCTACATGAGAGTATATATAAGCACTTGCAAAATAACTATTAGAATCATATATGTATTTGCAAGCTGTACCCCAAGTATTTGTAGTAGTATTATGATGAAATCACCTTTGGTACTCCATGGTACGTAGTTTGACCACCTTGCTAAAATCACTATGCCACAACAATCTAAACACCATTAGAACATCCTGACGCCAAATATTTTTTTCGTGACGTATAACTGACGCTAAAACATACCTAGAGATGGTCCGACGCTTAAAAACTAACATTTAATGATGTTCCGCCCTCGACGACGCTATACATATCCCACAAAGATCCAATCATCCCACGCTAAAAAATATATACAAAGACACTGCCCCGACGCTGAAAATATTTGGACCCCACAGTGTCAAGCCCGCCACTTACCGCGCCCCGACGATTACATTGGGCTCCCGCCTAATTTTTCATTGGCCCGCGGAAATTTTGGCCCGCGTTGAATGAAACCCTAGTCAATCCACCCTTCCCACCCATTCCACCCACACGCCCACACACGCTAGACACGCCCACACCCAGACACACGCACACACACGCCAGACCGGTACACTTTCAACGCCGCGGCGCCCCAACCCCCATCCCCGACGCGGCGCCCAACCCCATCCCCCGACGCCGGCCTTCCTCTCCACCCCAACGCCGCCGGTACCAATGCTTGTTGTGAATTGTTTATCTAATTTCTAATTGGTCTATGTTATGAAATTTTGTAGTCTAAAACAAGTATAATCACAACCACTCCCCACAAAGAATCATGGATAAATCATGGATCAATAGTGATGCTAGGCACACAAAGGAATACTCACAAGGGGTCAACAATTTCCTAGATTTTGCATTTAGCAATTCAAATAAAGATAGGGGACAAAATACTATGCCCTTGGCAAAAGTGTGTTAACTCATTTTGGAGGGACTCAAGTGAAATACACGGAGCACTTAATATCATGGTTTTCTACAAGGGTACACATGTTTGAATTTACATGGGGAAGCTAGTTCCTCTTTTGTTGATACTCGACAATGGTGATGGTGCATCCTCGTGGAAGAGTCTAGTGAAGAGGATGACATATCTTTGAACACAAGGTCGTTATAACTCATCAAGATCTACACTTTTATATGTAAAAATTTCAAATTTTAAATTTCGAGAAGGCCAAAAGTTCGAAAAAATAAAAAGTTGACTCTAATAGAAAATGTAGATCTTGAAGAGATCTACAAAACTCGTGATTCATGAATTTTCGATTGAAACCATCTAAAGTTTCAAAACCCGAGGCATCAAAAGTTCGAAAATGAAAAGTTGACTTAATACCAAATGTAGATCTTGGAAGAGCTCTACAAAAACTTGTATTCATGACTTTTCGATTTGAAACCAAATAGGGCCTCGAAAAACTCGCTCGAAGGTGCCATTTTTAAAGGACCAAAGTTTCTGACTTGGTCAAACCGTCCAAACGGAGCAATAAAACGCCCCAATAAAAATTTTGAAAGCACAAGGTCAAGATAACTCATCAAGATCTACACTTTTTATATGGGTCATTTTTCCGCTTGAGAAAGCGTTAGTAACACCTACTCACAAAACCAAGGTTCTCGCAGTAGAGTCTCAAACTATGCTGGTGAGTTGTCCATTTTGAACTACAATTTCCTAACGCTTTCCTCAAACACAAAATGACCCTTGGCCAACAAATGTAGATCTTGATGAGTTATGAACTTTTGCATTCACCCGTGACTTTTCAAGCAGAGGTCAGTTTCTTAGGGCTTCAAAACCCGCTCGAGCCATAAAATTTTAAATTTCAAATTTCGAGGCTTCAAAAGTTTGAAAAATAAAAGTTGACTTATCACCAAATGTAGATTTTCAAGAGCTCTACACAAAACTCAGATTCATGACTTTTCGATTTGAGACCAGCTAGACTTCGAAAACTGCCTCAAGGTGCTATTTTAAAACGACTAAAGTTTGACTTCGGCCAAACCCCTACAAACGGAAAGACTAAATCCATCCTACCGAAAAAAATTTTTGAACACAAGGTCGTTATAACTCATCAAGATCTACACTTTTTATATGGGCCATTTTTTCCATTTGAGAAAGCTTAGTAAACACTACTACAAAACCAAGGTTCTCGCAGAGTCTCTCGAACTATGCCAGTGAGTTGTCCATTTTGAATTACAATTTCCGAACGCTTCCTCAAACGCAAAAATGATTCCAATAACAAATGATCTTGATGAGTTATGAACTTTTTGGTATTCGTGGACTTTTCAAGCAAAGAGGTCGCCTAGGGCTTCTCAAACCCCGGAGTCGAGTCAGAAAAATTTCAAATTTCAAATTTCGAAAGGCCAAAAGTTCTAAAAAATGAAAAAAGTTGACTCTCTAATACCAAATGTAGATCTTTAAGAGCTCTACAAAAACTCAGATTCATGACTTGTCGATTTGAGACCAAATCTAAAACCGGATGGCCTAACATGAATATTAATTTATTTATTTTATTATTACATAAATATTTTGAATAAGACATGGTCGAACATGAAGTTTAAAAAGTCATAAACGCTTTTTTGTAAATCTATATTGTAAATGAGTTTTTTTTGCCGATTTAATAGCTAAAAATTATAAGGACCCGAAATAGCACGCTGGATTCTCAAATAGTGAGCGCTAACTCGAAAAATTTCGCTAGCCGCACGCGGCCTTCCCTGAAGTCCCGACTTCGTCCCCTTTGGATTGTTGGATGGGCAAAGGGTAGGGATAGGAAAACTCGTGAATAGAGATGGACATATTTCCCAACTTGGGCGGAATTCAAACAAAGAAAATTTTCATGGGATGGACTTCTGGTGTGACCCTAGGTGAAACACGTAGAAAACATGGGTTGTTTAAAAACAAAGGAACTAGAAGGGAGCACTGACGACCACGCATGCATGCCTTTGCATCCCTGCTTTTTTCAAAGATACACCCTCCTCGTGAACGGACCATCATCCACATGGTGGGCCCCGCTTAGTACACATCGTTTATCTCCTTCAAGACTTTGTGTCCTCGACGGACGGCGGCGCGCCTCCTCGCTTCTTCGGACGGATTTCCACGGCTGATTCCCCATGCGGACGGGGCGCTGACGATTTCCTCCGCCGGGCGATCAAGGCGCGGCGCCTCCCTCTCCCCGCCGGCGACGGCGGCGCTGCGCTCGCCTTCTCCTCGGTGGATCGGCAGCTGGACCTCCCCCTTCTGGCGGCCGGAGGCGCGCACCTCCCCTTACCCCGGCGGACGGTGGGCGCCAAGACTGCCTCCCAATCGGCAGCGGCGCCATGTGTGCAAGATTTGGTTTCGCCATGTGTGCAAGATTTGGTTTCGAAATTTTGATTTGGGTCAGTTCTTGATCGGTTTTTCCTTCTCTCGCTCGCTTCTCCCTCGTGTTCGCCATTCCTCGCCTGCAGTGTTCGCAGTTGAAGGGGAGGTGCGCTGGAGCCGCATGCATCTCACCACAGTGAGCGCATCCGTGCCGCATCGCTCATGGGCGCAGCGCTTTCCGCCAGAAAGTTTCCATGAGGTAGAGCTCATGGAAACTTTCCTACGGAATGTTGTCGTAGGATTGATTCCTAGGAACCATTCCTTTGTTTCAAGGAAGAACCAAAGGGTACCGGAAAGGAAATTTTCCCGCCAAATTCCTATCCTACGAAATTCGTTGTTTCCCTCCAATCCAAAGGGGGGCCTCAATGATTTGGCACACGAAATTACCGTTTACCCCCGCCCAATTGAACAACACTGCCTCTCGCAAAGGCCGGTTTGGTAATATTGCCCTGCAGTATATTTTCGGCCTCATCCACTGCCGTCCCAGCCAGCCAGTGCCGTCCCCAAATCCCCTGATTCCTGATGCCACAGCCAACGCACCCTAGATCCTGCCGCCGAATCCACCGCCGCAGCTCCGCCGCCGCACCCCAAATTCCATCCCGTCGCCGCGAGCTCCATCCACTTCTTCGTCTTGTGAGCTCTTCCTTCCCCTCCGTGCGCCGCGCCGCACGTCCTTTCCGCCGTCCGTTCCCGTGGCCATGGCGATGGCCGCCGCACCTTCGTCTTGCTGCCGCGACCGCGTCCACCAGCGCCCGCTTCGCCCGCCAGCGTCAACAAGAGCAGCGCACCTTACCTGCTGCCAGCCGGAGCACCAGGCTACGCGTCAACGGCGCCGGAGCGGGTGCTGTCCGTCCGCGCAACGGCCGCCGCGCCCACCGCCGCCCGTTCAGTACGCGGACAGCACCCCCCAACACCGACCCGTGGCCGCGCGCTTCAAGATCAAGCCCCGTCGAGGCGCTCATGGGGTTCCAGTTCAACCACGTCGATGGAGGCACCAAGATGCGCCGCCCCGTCGCGCTCCACCTGCGCTTCCGCCGCGCAGCGACGAGCCCCAGTGCCGCCTCCTCTCCGCAGCCGCCACTGACGCCGACGGGCATGGTGAAGCTGCCGCCGCCGGTCCCATGCCGCTCGTCAACATCCAGGTGCGTACGCTCCGTGATGGCATGCGCATGCATGTGTTTGTGGAAATGCCACTGCTGCCGTGCTCCGTCTGCTCTTATTTTTGTATTTGTAATAAAAGTGCAATGCACCCCCTTTGTGTTTGTGTAATTGCCTGTGTCCTGTGCCGGTAGGGAGCACCTGGGGTGCTGCAGATGGGATTAGCCATTACGAAGATAATCTGAAGAAGAGCATTTTAAGGAGAAGGGATGCATGGGATATTCGTAACGTCCCTTGTATATTTATGTGATTGCTCTGTGTGTATTTCTACATGACGTTGGAGAAGCTATTTGGTAGCTAACTTGTTCTATCTATGTTAGAAGTTCGATCACCATTGAATAGCTAACTTCATCGTATACTGTTTATGAACTTTTAGGTTGCTTTGCTATAAAAGGAGGTATATAGACAGGTACTACCAAGCACCATCTTCATATGAAACCAATTTTTTTGCAAAGAAAAGATATATGAAACCATTTGACTATTCATAATGTCGAAATATGAAGCTTTCGGATTGCTTCATTAACTAGGAAATTGTTTCTCCATTTTGTTATATTATCAAATTGTAATGTTAAGGCTGGATCACTATTGCATTAAATGATTCCTTATTCTGCCTTACCCAAACATTTGCTGCACGAGGACATTATTTGTAAATCCTGCGAACTACTTTCAGGCATATATTGAAGCTGAAACTTGAGGTTGAGAAACATCCTTGCCAATTTTCAGAGAAGGAAATCATACTTAAGGTAGAATACAAGCATTCCCCCAATCTCACCATTATTGACACTCCAGGCCTCATCCTTCCAGCTCCTGGCCATAAAAACAGAGTTTTGCTGGTACTTTGTTTGCTTTCCTCTGTATCAGTTTACAGTAAGCTTTTACCTTTTAGGTGGATTTGATTCAAGACCTAACTGCTCCAACCTTTGGCAATCTTGTGACTTGCAGAGTCAGGCTTCTGCTGTGTTCAGATCAAATGAAGAGTTTAAGAAGGTATAGCCAGTACCATCTAAATTCTATAGAGCTTTGTTCTTCCTCCTATGAAGGGCAGGCCTGTGCCATAACTTTGGAAAACTTGAATAGATATGTAAAATGTAATTTAGAATTTTTTTCTACAATAGAACTTGCTGATCAGTAAGGGCCTGTTTGGGACCGTGTTTTTAGAACTCGATTATAAGTCGAAAGCAAGCTTATCTCATACACCGTGGTGCTAAAAGAATCTACACCCAAATAAGCTAGAGTGTTTGGATGTCTCCATTATTTGGGGTAGATTAAACTCGCTCGGGGTAAAATACAAAATTGCCCCCTTATCCAAGACAGGTGTCGTGGGCTTCCTCACGGAGACGAGCGCCGGGCGCCAAGATCGGCTCCCGCCGACGTGGAGAGATTCTTGCTCCTCCACCGCCGGGAGGTCAAGGGCGGCGCCCGCGCGCTGGGGGCTCGGGCAGGAGAGAGGAGGAGCCGACCGCCCCACTTGACGAGGCGCACTCCGGGCCGAGGAGCTGCCGGGCGCGAGCCGATCTCGCACGCGGCCGGCCGCGGACGGGTTGCCGCAGCCACCGGGACGAAGCCGGAAGCCGCCGCGCGTGCTGGTGCCCGTGCAGCTATTGGCCCGCCGCCCCGGCGCGGGTGCCGGGAGCTTCGTGGATCTCGACACCTCCGTGACGCTCCATGGATCTCGACCGGGGGTTGGCGGGGAGCTCGCCGTCGGGAACCGAGAGAGGGCAGCAGCCGATGGAAGGGGAGGAGAGGGCGGCGCAGCGACGGGAGGAGGAGATGGCGGAGACCGATCCGGATCCCCCGTGTCGGTGAGTGGAGCGACGGGAGGAGGGGCAGATGCGGCACCGCGCGCAGGCTTGCTCGCTTTTTGGAAACGCGAGCTGGGACTCGCCTCAAAACGCTAGCAGTGGTAGGGAGGGATTATTTGCGCGTTCAAGCGCTCTCGGTCGCCAGGAATAATCGACCGCTTTGGCGGGATTAATTGGCTTATTGTGCTTATAAGCTGAAAGCAACGCTGTGCCAAACAGGGCCTAAGTTCCTTGCTTCTAGAGTAAACCTTTTAACTCTGCTTTGATTTCAGTGGTACTCATTACACTCTGTGCTTCTCTATGACACTAAGCCATTGTACTAATGCACCAAAATTGATTATTGTGTTCTGTTGATATGTTTTAGACTCCTGAAAAATGACTCCAGGAAGCTGTACTATTTTGTTGTGTCATTTCCAGTTTTTCAAAGATCTTACTAGTTTCCTATTACTAACCTTCTGATCCATTGTTTATTTTTCAGCAATAAAGACCTACATCTACCGTGCAGTAGAAGTGGAAATTCCAAAGATCTTTGGGTCGAAGTGCTACCTGAAGGCTTGTTGAGAACACCACCTTGCTGAAAGACTAAAAGAATGACAGATAAGAATGTTTTTGTTTTAAAGAAAATGTTTGGTCGAAGTGCTACCTGAAGTCTGCTAGCACATTCAGACCTATTTATTTAATCTTCTACTAGTTTATATATAAGAGTTTTAAAAGAAAAAATTCTTGGAGACTGTAGTCTGCAATTTAAATTTCAGTTGACCTGGATAGTTGCTGAACATGCTACCTTGATAGTTCGCCATGTCTAATAATTCCTGCTATACTTTGATAGTTCCATTTTGCAGTTCAACCACTTGGTCATTCAAACTCGCAAGCTGATTTTGTATTATTGTCGCTACTGTACGCTACAACAGTTCATATTTTCTTCACTTATCTAGTTGCATGGTTATATTTTTCGGGAAGTGCTAGGCGTCTTTGGCTTGAAGTTCTCGAAAAAGGGTTATCCACAGAACCTAGTGGATGTGCTTTGTGTTGGCAAAGCCATTGCTTTTTGGGTTTTGAGTTCTTTAGAAATGATTGTGCACAATCCTTAGTATGTTGAACCCAAAATACTAGTATTGATTGCTGGGGTGTGCATTAGATGCACCTGTTGCTTGACTTGTTGGATGATTCAAACAAGTGTGCAAGGACAAGATTGTATGATATATATATATATATATATATATATATATATATATATATATATATATATATATATATATATATGAGGTCATA
>JADLZK010001159.1:0-191015 GCA_015847255.1 Hyparrhenia diplandra | reverse complement strand
GTTCCATAAATATATGCTATAACTAATAACCACCTAAAATGACATCGCTAAATTTAACCTTATCTTATTAACAACAAAGATTATATTAGCCATTGAAGTAAACATAGCTGACCTCTAAATTTAATCGAACATGTTGTAGTATGCTTCTTTCTGTCAAGTTACAATTTTTTTTTACATCTAAGAGATCAGCGCAGGCCGGTGTGCTTTACTACGTAGGCCAATTTGCGCGTGTGTTTTGCTTTGGATGGAGATATATTTGCACAAGTGTCACGGAAACTGTGTAGAAAATGTTGAATCAGACCCCATAAGCCACCGAAAAGCCATGCAGTTAAAAAAAGGAGGGCGGTCACCAAACCTGACAGCACATAAACAAGGGGCCACACCAACAGCTGCATTGACTTAGTGCTACAGAAACTAAAATGCATTACTGTTTTTTATGCACCAATGGTACTTGGTTGTATACATTGTAAAGTACCAATACATTTTCTTTCTATATAATATCAACAAATCATATTATAATCCAAACTCCATTACACAGCTCTGTGTCATTACATTTGAACCTAGGCCAAACTGGCCCCAGATATACATCAATGCAAAGAGGGTGATGGGCTGTTGAACTGTCACTTGAAAAAAGAGAAGTCCACATATGATTGGCCTGTTGACAGGATTGGAAGGGTAATAGCCTAATAGGAGGAGATAGGAGAGATACAAATTGCAAACACCAAAAATCTATCAGCCATTTGAGCTGATGGACTTGACACACATGCCTATCAACTACCAAATGCTTACAGATGCTGGTAAGTATATATAACGATCATGCCAATTGCTTATGGCTGGAACACTTTGTTTAGTGGATTAATATTAATAAATTGAATTATTGGAGAAGGGTACGTCCACGTCGAAAAGAAGTCATGTTTTTATGTTGACAGGATCTTATCTTCACCACAAGATAACTTTGTGATAAGCTCGATGGGTATGGATTTGTTTTGCCCATTTGGCCTTGAATTAAGGTATTCCACAACTAGTTGATATCTTTAATCCAGATTTCAAGAAACCTAGACTGTGATCATGTTGTGACGTGTACCTATCTCTATCTCTATTTGATATTAGAGAGATAATTAATAAGTTTCTTCTTTGATCAATTTTAGAAGTCACTTGTCTATCTTTGTCCCTGTCAGTTGCTTTTGGGAAGCCGTTCGAGGCGAGCACTGGTACAGATCTATGGATCCTACCGAGTCCAAACCCAACATCACTGCTAGAATTAGGTCAGAAGAGGGCAATTAACAGTGATGAGGCTCACATATAATTACCAGTTCTAGACGTACTCGACAGTGAAATGAATGATATCAATGTCAGGTCAAGGTTGGACCCATAGTGATAGTATTAGAATCATTGTGAATCAATGTCTCTACCCCACAGTGGTAACATGGGGCCACTGTGGCCGGGTTCATTGTCTTTAAGTGACTTTTGGTTTTCCATTTTCTATATACTTTATTTTATCACATTTAAATAGAGGTTGTTGTCTCATATTCTACATTTGATATATATTGTCCTGATTCATCACATATATTTCACTGCCAATCTATAATGGATACATCATAATTCATAACCTAATATGACATTTAAAATAAAGAAAAACCGAACTGAGTATTTTGAAAATAATTGACACAGGTCATTAATTAAGAAAGTTATCATTTGAGGTTTGTGCCCTGCTGCTAAGACCATTTTTAAAAACGCAGGACATGTTTTTACTAGTACAAACATAAAGTTCGGCTGCCTTCATCGTCATAACATTTTCCTAGGCTTCCAAAAAGAATCAGCCGAGAAAGAAATCGAAACACTACGAAGACCTAACTAGTCACCGTCTTCGAGCACTTTTTCTAGACCGAGAAGAGAACGATGAGGAGGTATCTTCTCTCTCTAGCTACCTGGACGAACATAAAAAAACGGTCTCTCAGGGTTGTCTCCATCGATGAGCCAAAAATAAGAAGATGCTCCTGTGATCCTGTCGCGATCATCCAAACACCACCGAGGACTCATCGCGCCACGTTGAAAGTGCACCACCGCGACTGCCACCTTCAGGAAACGTAGAAAGCTACGGCAGTGTCATGCCATGCCAAAACAGCTGAACGAAAAAAAAAAACTGCTTTACTGTCTCTTGTGTGTCAGTGCGTGTGTGTGTTTTATACGAGAGAGATCGATCGATTGCACAGGATACAAAAATATGCAAGGTTGCACAAGGTGGATTATCTTTTTTTGGTCGGACACATTGTTCAGGTTAAAATCCACACAAAAAAGGCACCTAATTAAAAAATATCCACAAAAACTTGTCGACTGTTTGGATAGAGAGCGGAAAAAAATTAGGCAAGGTAGTTGGATCACGTACGTCCGTCCTTGATAACATGTGACTAGGCAATAAGACACATTTAAATTATATTACCGGAGAATTTTGAGCATGTGTTATCTCGTAAGCACACGTTGAAGAAGGCCCAAGTTGGCTCATCCGGAACTGGAATAGGAATCTCAATTATTGGGGCCCTTGATCTCATCAACTCATCGATCATGCATCATCGTGAGGATCTCGCTCGATCGGCATCGCATCTTTTGGGACAGGAAACAAGCTGCACATCCGGCTGAGGTTAGCTTGCATGTTCATGCTCCCCGGAGATCAACACGAACAAACCTCTTGTTTCTTATTTGGAGCTAGCGTACCATTCTTTCATCCAAAGCACATCGTGTCCATGCAGTCGACAGCCACGCATGTGCGCATTATAATTGTGGTGCTGGGTGATCAGCTCCTACGGATTGGAGGGACCCAATAATTTAATTTGTAGATAATGTTGGTGTACGCCTTGACCACCGTACCTAAGTGGCTAAGTCCAAGTCTTCACTGAGACCAATTTAGGTAGCCAAAATTCTATAGACCAATTTAGGTAACTAAAATTCTATCTCGAGGGCTTATATTCAGATGTCTATTTGCTCAATCCACATCTATTGAACTAGTTTACAGTGTATTTGAACTAAGTTTGACTCTAATCCAGTACGATCCATATGTTCTGAGACCTCGAAGACCATACATCTACCGTGTGTTTGGTTGGAGAGCGGAGCGAGGCGGGTTGGAGTGAACCCGCTCCCGCGGCTGTTTGGATGGAAGAGGAGAGGGTTGGGTTGGCTCCAGGGAGGAATATTTCCTCAATATGCGTGTTGGGTTCGTTCCTCAGATTTTGAGGGACGGATCCGACCAGCTTGGGTTCGAGCGCCTCCGTCTTCGTTTGTCCAGCGCCTCTGTTTTCTTCTTCCGTCGCGGCATCAGCGTGGGCCGAGCAGCTCCGGCGGAGGGGGCCGAGCGGGGTCGGCGGGCGCGGCTAGGAAGAGCTAGGGCGTGGCACCGTGGGTTCGGGCGAGGCAGGTCCGGGCGGAGGTCGAGCCGGGGCGGGCCGAGCAGGTCCGCATGCGCCGCGCAGCAGCATGCGCCACGCCTCGGCAGCGGAGGCCGAGCAGCTCGGGCGGAGGGGGCCGAAGCGCAGCCAGCAGCCGCTGGCTGAGCAGGTCCGATGGCGGAGGCCGAGCAGGGGCCGGCGGCGGGACGGGCCGGGCGCCGAGCAAGAGCCGGCGGCGGCGCCCATGTACCAACGAAGAAGAAAAAGGACAAAAATTTAATTCGGTTTTTCTTGTAGGGTTCCTAATGTAAAAACGTCAGAGAGAAAGATTTGCTAATATAGGCTTCGCTAATTTCTGAATAGTTGAGGGGTCCTGATCCAAAAATGCCTCACTAAGACGGAGGGGGCCGAGCAGCTCCAGCGGAGGGGGGCCGAAGCGGGGTCGGCGGGCGCGGCTAGGAAGAGCTAGGGCGTGGCACCGTGGGTTCGGGCGAGGCAGGTCCGGCGGAGGTCGAGCTGGGGGCGTGCCGAGCAGGTCCGGCATGCGCCGTATTCCCAATTCCTTCAACCAAACGTCAAATGGGTTGACTTCGTTCCCAAAATCAGAGGTTCAAGCAAACACTAAGATGAGTTCAACCCAACCCAAAAACTGGGCCGGATCTAACCCAACCCTGGCCAACCCTCAACCAAACATACGGCTAGTTCCTTGCTGTCGACTTCTAGTTTGTTTTAATGCATGACTGCTATATATACACGTTCAAACAAGTCCAGCGGGGACACTGGGACGGGTAGTGCATCGATCGTGGCCGCGCGCGCGTGACCCGTCACGCACCGAGGCGAGGCCGTCCGGCCGGCCGACGGCGCCGACTTTTACACCACTACGCGAGCATAGTATACGGCCGCCAAATTTCAGACGATATATAGATAACCTCAGTTGGTCCGAGCGAATTGAAATCGACAGGTGATGAGGTGATGGGCGGTCACAGGTAGCCTCCAAAATCCATGGCGGTGGACAAGTTCACTACAACTACTACTTGCGTTTGTCACTTGTTGGGTTGCAGAGGGATTTGGACCGCGATCGATCAGGGCAGAGTCAGGGGTCTAACGGCCTTTAATTTTCTCGTCGTCTCCACTTGTTCAACCAGTCCGTTTCATTTCTTAATTGGTGTGCAAGTTTTAGGTTGGCCTTGGATCTCTTGAATGAAGCGTGTTAAGGATACAAATTACCTGGTACGTTCGACGCATGCGATCGAATTTCTTTCATCCATTTGGCCTTGAAGTAGTAAGGATTTAAGATACTCCAACTAGCTGTAAAGAAACAAGATTTCATCCGGATTGCAAGCTCCATATATATGCATCGTCATCTTTTGGTTGACGTACAAGACATACATAAACTGCATATGTGAACTGACTAGCTGTAAGATTAATTTCAACAGGCCACCACGATTACCATATCCCGTATATCCTTGCGCCATTTTTTCTGAAGGGAATTCCGCATCCATCTGGCTCTCAATAATGTATAACGGTGCCGTCTTATTCTTCTTCCAACATCAATAATCATTGAGTCAAAAAAAAAAAAAAAAAAAAAAAAAAGATGCTCCTGTGTCCTGTCGCCGTCGGCTTGCTCTTACATGCAAATGGCGCCATGAACTTCACGCCACGTTGAAAGTGCACCATGCGCTGCTGCTGGCATATTCAGGAACCACAGAAAATAAAAACAACGACGGCACTGCCTAAGTTGTCTGAGAAAATCTCCTTCCTGCCATCGCATTTTATTTCTCCATAGGTTTTGATTTGTGGTAATGTGGTGTGCGACGGGAGAAGTTGTTCATTCTCTGACACAGTAGGCGAGACATTTTTTCACCACTTCTAATTCACCGGCCGCCTGAAATTAGTCTTGTGTTCAGGCGATGTGTTGGCCATTGATCGTGTGTCTTTGATTTGAGACTGCACACAGATCGTCATCGATCCTTCGATATGAATCTAAAGGGCCGGCAGTTGTCGCCCGGAAAGAAAACCATATTTCAGACACCGAAAGTAGGGATTTGCTATATTTCAGTCTGAAATATATTTTTTAAACATTGTAAAACATCACTTGTATATTATGCGAACATTACGGCACGTCAGCACACAATACAAGTAAAAATAAAGATCAACAAAGTTATATTTTTTTACTATGGAAGAACAAATGATAATTTTTATCTACATAAGCACGATCACACGTAACAAATAGATTTTTTTTTTACTATGTATGGATACTACACGAACATCACATTAAACATCGTATAACGTCACCTGAAACCCACAAAAAATTTATGCGACTGTAGTATAGAAAAGTACCAAAAATATATCATATCCCTTTTCACAAACGTGCGGACTTCCTTACGCTTACCGACCGTACTAAGTTGTTGGAGTCAAAAAGTGACGCTCTTGGGTGCGTGTGTGACAAGTTGGCAACACCTTGCGGAACATGGGCGATTTTCAAGACTGTGGTTGGCTCTCAGTGGAAATAGGTACGGAGTAGTATCCATATACAAGGACATGACCGTCTCGAAAATGGACGAATCGAGATAATAAGGGGCAACAAGTGGCTAATAAGTGTATCTTGGGGCATCAGAATTTCTCGTCTATCTTGACGGAACGAAGGAGAGAATTCAAGGAATATATAGGCCCTCGCATGGCCAAAAAGGGTTTTTGGAATATAGTTAGGTCACACCTCCATGACGTCTGAAGACGAAGGATCTGGAAGACTATATAGAATCCCTTACATATCTAAACACTAACTAGAAATATCATGCAAGTTCTTTCATCAGAATATGGGTGTCAAAGCACTACAGAATCATATAACCAAAAAACAAATTTTTTAAAAAGCGGTCACTAAGCTCTTTGCTTCTACATTAAACGAGAGGACTAAAAAACCGAATTCACTAGGCCCACTAATCCAAAAAATTCCCAATCAGTTCATGATATGAAATCCACTGAAGAATATATATGCCACATATATATATCTCGTGGCCACAAGTGGACGCTCCAATGCAAGTTGTGCACCGATCGAAAGTGGGAATAGACACCTAGCTAAATTATTGGGACCGTATCTCAACCCTTTGGCATCAGTCTGATCGCGCATGCAGCCACGTTTGCACGCATGCGTTCCTTCTCTGCTGGGCATCGATCGATCAATTAATCACCATGTTTGATCGCATCGCACACCTAGCTAGCTTTGCCCTTCGCCCCTTTGGGCTTTGGCTTTTAATTTGGGACAGGAACTAACTCAGGAAGCAAGCTATAGCTAGCGGCACATGTGTGCATTTTTTTAAATCATGTCGAAGTGTGTTTTTCACAACACGCACGCACACTCATCCCTATGAAAACACGTACGCAAACCCTAACCATATGAGCACCTCCGAAGGACTGAGCACCCGGTAAATCTGAATATTCCCGAAGTCACCATTTGCGCCTCGTCGTCGATGAGTACGTCGATTACCACTGAATGCATAACGCCAGTGAATCCTGGGAAAATCTCAGGAAAAGGTGCGAGCACCAGGAATTGAACCTGGTGGGTAGCGTCCCACTAGACCGTCCTACCATTGGACTACAAGCCAATTCGCGCAGAAAAGAGTTTTTTTTTTTTTTTTGAATACAAACCAACATGAAGGTAACCAAGGTTACCACCCATGAGCCTACCAACTACTAGATCTAAAGGCCTGAGATTACATTGTAACAAACTGGCGACACAAACAAGTTGCTGAGAGGATCTAGCGAAGTACTCAGGCGCCTACCTCCTCCAAACTGTCGAGGTTGAGGTCCAGCACGGTTACATCAAAGCCTCCCGCCAGCAGCATATTCAGGCATTGTTGCCTGCGCACCGTTATGCCCCCCTTGAAAACCGTATTGAACTGGTCAGTCGGTACGGCGTCTTCGTCCACATGGACTCCGAGCTTCCGTAGAAATTTTTTTTGCGCCTGTAGCGTCACGTTGGCCTCCTGTGGCTTGGCCACAAGACGGCCACTGGGCCGTAGCGAATGCCCAGACACCGGTCGCCTAACCATTGGCCGCATCACAAGAAGAGTTGCGATGGGCAGACAGACCACATGTGTGCATGCCCCAGGAAAAAATACACACTATATAGCTTGCATTGCATGCTCCGTCTCTGTCTCCGTCGTCGTCCCCAGGCAAGACCTGTGAGGCCGGTGCTGGATTTTGATAGGTTCAGATCCTTGCCTGCCTGAAAACTTGCATTATATATAGTACCTGCCTAGCTATATTCATCAACCAAACAGCACACGACGACGTACATTGCTGGTGGACCGTCGACATATCACCGTCCAGGAGTATATATATATACGCACGCACAAAAACACCACGCCCCACGCGACGTCATTGCTGCAACGAGATATGCATGTAAAAACAAAATTAAAATTTGGGATAACAGACGGCGACAGTGCATCCACCATCCACACACACTATTCTAGTATCTTTTGGTCCAGGCACACACGCGTGCATGCACCACCTTGAGATTATTTTTGTTATCATCTCCCATTCTCCGTGCACCCAACACGTCAAGCTAACTTGCCCGGCCTAGTTGTCACCTGCTCAAGGACACGACAAGTAGGCAGCTTCCTAGCTAAAATAAAAACGACAAAAGTGACAGTGCTCTCTCTCCAACTGCCTCAGCTGAGCACAACTGAGTCAGATCACAGTCCATTGTGGCTTTGTCAACTTTGAGATATATATATGACAGCTCAACTATTGGAATGTACTAATAGAGGCAAGGCTTACGTGTTCATTCATATATAGGAGCAATTGTACAGGCATGTGGGTTTCTAAGCATCTACGTCTATAATGAGTAATTCACAAAAAATAAAATGTTTCTATACAAATAAATTATAGATATCAAAATTTATAACAAAACACATTAATAGCCTATAACACGTTTTTTCCCGTTGCAACACACAGACAAATTTGCTAGTTGTACTAAAACAAAGGACCTATATATTTCATTCATCGTATTACAGCTTACACAAAAACCAAAGATTACATATCAAATGCAAGCAATAAGAAAAAGAAATATATATATATATCATCTGATTGGTATAATCTCCTAAAGGTCTAGATTAATTTAAGAGACCAAGCCCATATCAATGCTATCTAGCTAGTATTGTATACTTAGAGCAACTCTAGGTGTTTCCTACAATTAACTTATTAAATCAACAACTTCAGCGAGTTTATAAAATAAGTAGCAACCTCAGTATATTTTCCTCTCCAAATAGTTTCCTTATACTGTAACTTTGAAATTGATTTACCATTAGAATCCTTAAACTGATTCTAGACAACCAATTCTTTTTAGTAGTTTCTTTGTCTTGTACCCCGACCCTTTGTAGTCCTTAATTTATTTTTCTTAAATTTACTCATACATCCAATTTACTCTTTGATCTCTTGAGAGAAATGTCGGACTAAGAGCTGATAGAAACTCACGAGTTGGAGAGGACATACCAAACTATGTCGAAGGGTTTTTTTTTTTTTATTTACTTTTTTTTAAAAAAAAAAATCTCCTAGAGATGCTCTTACACCAATTCAGAATATTAATCTTTTTGGCCTTTATTATGGACAAAGTTTAATATTGGAAAAGGAAGATGTTTTAGAAAAAAGGTTTGGGTCAAACATTGGGAACATAAATCATGAATAACTTTTAAGTCGTTGAGTTTAGAAATGTGAAAATCATATCAATAGATTTGTCTTGGAAAATATTTTCATAAAAATATACATATATATTTTTTTGTAGAAAAGAGAAGTTAAAGTTGCACTTTGGAGACTGTATCGCTGTCCTAAACGTCTTTCTTTTCAAGTATGAAGTATGAAGGGAGTATATATTAACATCTACAATACTACTCGAATAAGTGCACTTATTACATGATGCATTACACGGTGTATTTTAATATGGAAACTACTTTTGTGATATGTGAATGTTAAAAAAAAATTACTTTAACTTATAATAATACAGCTGACTTTCAGTTAAAAACCGATCAGATCAAGGTATATATAATAAATAACTAAGAAGAGCATCTGAGCAGGACTATTTTATAGTTTATGAGACATCCAACGACCCACTTGATCTATATATATACATCCTTGATGTTTCGTGAGTGAAGTAGGAGTAGGCAGTTCGCCATGACATGATTGCTCAATGACCAGAACAAAACGAGGAGACGAGTAAAGAAACGAGGGGCAAAGATGCCACTTTTTTTTCATGTCGATCACTTTGCGGCCGCTCACACTCGATCACACCTGCAACTACTCCTCCTACTACCTATCCGCCTGGCCCGTCGCGTCGTGGCGAGAAGAGACGACGGCGAGAGAGTTTGGTCGTGGTCGCGCGTGACTCATCCCGCACCCACTCCTCCTGCCACTGTGTGCTTGCGCGGCGCCCCACACGGCGAACCCGCGGCCGCGAGAGCCCCGGCCGCCTACTTGCTGCTTTTTGGAGGAGGATAACCTCGACCGGTCCGATCGCGGTGCATATCTCTGTCTGTGTGTCTGAATGATCGGTCCAGCCGGCACAATATGCGTTGCTTATCTCAGTGGAGAAGCCGATGATCGATCCCGGTGGCAGCAGATTCAGCCGGCCATTGGGTGTGATCAGCGGAGATGGAGATCTCCATCCTTTTTCTGCCGTCAGTGCGTGATAAACGGGACCCCGTTTTATTAGGTATGTTTGTACGTGGGTGATTTTGATGGGGCATCTCCATCTCCATCCAGGAGAGGATGATGAGGAGAGGAGCACACATGGCATCTCACTAGCTTTAGATTAACTTTCTCGAGTCTGCCCGGAGCAAGGAGAAGATGATTTGGGACTCCACCGAGAAAGTTTAAAGTGTGCAAGCTGATTGCAACATCATCGATCCGGCCACCGTAAAAAGGCTTGGCACTAGCGAGTATCAGAGAAAGTTCAATTTTTTAAGGCAGCTCACACATATAGTACGCGCGTTGAGTTGTGCATGCTTGTTCCTGAACTTTCCTTGCAGCTTTGAGCACATCCAAATTTCGTTTTGGGCTTATAAGCATGTCGACGACCGGACATGCATGCGGTCCTCGTGTTTTTGCTGGAGCGGGAGGATGATCGACACGAATTAAGCAATTTCCACGAGGCGGCATGGAAGCAAACACCAAGGGCATGTTTGCTACCGGGCTCCGGCCTGGCCCGAGCTCCTGGCGTTTGTACAGCTTCCAGCGCCAGCCATGCCATGCCATGCATTCTCTCGTGGATCATCTTGGAGGCTCGGCTCGCGTCTTTGTTTTGTTATATCGCTGGTGTCCTCAGCGCGTACCAGGCATGCGTTGAGCACGCCATGGAAATGCAGAGTTTCAGTATACTGAGCTCAGATTCAGAAATGCCTATTTTAGTGGGTGCTCCGTCGGCATGGGAACGAGTGCACTACTACTCCCCTTGCGGTTTGGGCCCAACAAACTCAACAAAACTCTTGACAGTGAAAAGTGTGACAGCCCATGGGCCAACCTTTTGTCGTCCTGACTTTTTGTCCAGTGCTGGGTTGATTGCTCCGCGAAGGCGCAGCTTAGATTCGGTCCGCCGTGCGTTTTCTTTTTTCTTTTTTTTTTCTGACACAGCGTCAAGGCCCAGCCAGGTATATGTTTAGTTTAGGCTGGCCGCTGGTGGTCGGTAGGTGCGTTGTTTTTCTTAATTTTTTTTCTTTTTCTTTTCCATTTCTGTTTCCGTTTATCTTTGTTGTTTTATTCTTTCTTTTATTTCTTCGGTGCATTTTTTATTCTTACACATTTTCTTTGATTTTGTTTTATTTATCTTTTTTTAATTTTTATTATATGGCCTTTGATTCGTTTTTTTTCATATTTTCCTTTTTTTTTTTACTGTTTCTGCTTTTACCAACTCAAGCAAGTGACTGATTTGATTTGTTGTCAAACATGTGTTTAAGTTGCTCATGTGTTTCATTCCTGGCTGAAACGAACAGCTCCGTGTGGGCAGGTTTGATTCCTGGACGGATAGTATCCATGGCTGACCAGGTTTCAATGAACCAAGTGGATTCATTTAATCCTTGCCCTGCAAGCATTCTAGCTGGGGATGGTTCCCAGGAACCGAAACGAGCCCTTAGTTGTATTTTATCCTTTGACGTGACGTCTCGGAGAGTCATACGAATCCACATTACTTATAAGCCAGTTTAGCACAGCTCTGAACACCTTCATAAAGCAGTTGTTAGCTATTGCTTTGTCCAAACATCTCTTTTTTAAACAGTTTTATGGGTGAAGTTGTTTTTCTTCCCCTCTCACCAAGGAATGGAGTGGGAGAGAGCTGGAAAAAAAGTAGAGTATCTTGGCTCTCTCATTTATTTCTTATATATATCCATGAATGAAGCTGCTGATGAAGCTATTTTGCCAAAAAAAAAAAATTCAACACAGCTCAACTTTACCTAGAGAGTTGCTCATGAAGTTATTGTTTAAAATAAAACAACTTTACTAGTGAAATTGAGCTGTGCCAAACTAGTCCTATATATTCGTTCCAATTTTCCTTCATAATAGATCAATCAGGCTAGGCATTGCCTATCACAATTGCACTCAAAGTTCAAGTGCACTTGTTCTCCTTTAACTCTTGGCACGGGCTCCTCGCCCAACAGCTGGTGTACCTCTGCACCTATCACCAATGCATCTATTGTGTCCAGAAAGCTTGTGCACGCAAATAATCAGCCGCGGAATATTAGCTAGACTAAGCACATAAATCTAAGGTAATTCTGGGTTAATGCGTCTGAAGCGTCGACGTGTGTCGCATTCTCACTCGAGTTCTAGGAGGCACATTGTCATATTCGCCCGCTGCCCAAACTCGCTCCTCACTTCGTCTGTTCCTCGCCTAAGAAGCTCTCATGCACCCGCTGTTCTTCTCGCTGTCGCCGTCCACACCCTCCCACGCCCCACCGCGACCTCTCCCTCTCTCTCCGCATGTGAACTCTTCGCTTGCGTCGTACATTCATGCTCCCTTCCCCCTTTCTTCCCTCGCGCAACTTCGCGCCCTCCACGCAATAACTTGCCTGCGACCCGACTCCCGCACCCCCGCACCGAAGACGAGGATGACGGCGGCGCCCGACATGGTAGGTGGTGGGTGGATCTAGATCCGAGGCCCGCTCCTCGCCTTGTGGATCTCGGATCTCAGCCCTCCTCCTTCGCTAGATCTGAGGCCGCTTCCTCCTCCTCTCTTTTGGTTCTAAGAGATGTAGAGGTGGCTAGCGTCCCGACATTCTCTCGTGATGCAATGGGTTTATTGGATGTTGCGCTTTATTTCAATCGACGTTGCATTATGTTTTTAGTTGTTTTAATCTCTTTTTTTTTTTGAGAATGACACAGTATAACGCAGACGCCACAATACGCACGCACACTCACCCCTATGAACACACGTGACGCAAACCCTACCCCTATGAGCACCTCCGGAAGGACCGAAAGCACCCGCAGATCGGAGATTCTCGAAGTCACCATTGAAGTCACCATTGGCGCCGTCGCCGACGGGAACGCCGCTACCACTTAATGTATAACGCCGGTAAATCCTAGGAAAATCCTGGGAAAAGGTGCGAGCACCGTGATTTGAACTCGATGGGTAGCCAATGTCCCCACCGACCGGCCCTACCTTGTCTAATGTTGTTACAATAATATGTTATTGATGTTTGAACTTCTTCAGCCTAATGTTTTAGGTGTTATTCTTTGTTGTTTCAATATAAATGACCATCGTGTTTGAACTGCGTCAACCTATTGTGTTGCATCTGTTGTCTCCTTGTTATTGCAATATATATATGCTCATGGTGTTTTAGCTAGCGGTGATTTGGGACGTGCGGACTCACATGACACAAAGGCAAGCGGGGCTCTTTGTAGGCATCGTGTCTTTCGGGATCGTCGGTGTTAGCAGAGCTCTTCATTCGATGAAGACGCAGTGGCCAATCTCGTACCATCAGTGGGGGAGAGGGTGGGTGTGTTGGTTTGCGTGAGATGCAGAAGTGGGAAGGAGGAGTGCACACGGGCTCATGCATGGTTGCGGTCGAGCGACGAGTGAGGGTGGGGGCTGGGGGGTGTCGTGGGACTCAATCCTATCGGATGTCCGAGCGGTACCACGTCCGATAAATTTATTAAATTAAACCTTTTTTTTTTTCTAAAAGGCCATAGAGGAGATCTCTAAAGTGTGATTTTAAATGAAAATTGTATCAAACCTTGCTGTGCAATACACTCAAAGCCAAAATATGAGTGTCAACGAACTCCAAACGAGCTGAGATTTTGGTGCGCCTTCACAAGATCGCACAAAGACCATTGCAACCAAAAACCAAAACCGAAGATCAGGAAGTTTAGATGAATTTTCAGGATCTTCAAGAAAACCTAGTGAGGGGAAATAATTTTGGGAAAAACCTGGAATCAAGGTGTTGTGAGGGGCTTCAAGAGATTGATGATAGAAATACCTCATCACATATCCTATCACCGATTTTTCTTCAAAAATCCACACTAAAATCACAACCAAAAGCTAGATAGATACATCCCCCTCAGCCTCCTCGTACTCGTGACATACTCACTCCGTCCTTGAATAAGTGTCGTTTACGCTTCCCAATAAACAAGTTTAACGAATTTTATATTAACAAATATTTATACTTATGTTATATAACTAGTATCAATGGAAAAATATTTGAATCAAGTTTTTGAACAAAATTATTTGAAGACACAAATGTTACACGTATTTTTTTTACAAACTGAGTCAAATTTTTGGCACGCACACCAATGACAATACTTATTTACTCGTGTGTTTGGTTAAGCGTTGGGACGAGGTGAGTTGGAGCCAACCTGTCCCCGTGTCTGCTTGGATGGAATCTGAGGTGGGTTGGGTTGGCTCCATATAGTAATATTCCCCTAAGATTCGGGTTGGCTCCAACCCTCGGGAACTGAGGGACAGAGCCAACTCATCTCGGGTCCGTCGCTAAGAGGAGAATGACATGTGGGACCGACTAACCAAATCCTTCTAACCAAACAAAAATTTGGGATAGAGCCAACCTAATCCAACCTATCTAACCAAATATGAGGAGGGCTGGAGTTATCCCTAAAATCTAGGTTAAAGGGCTCCAACCCGCCAACTCTCAACCAAACACACGGTTAGGGATGGAGTGAGCAGTTGCCAGCGGTGGATTGAGCCGTAGAGCTCACCGAGAATTAATTACTACCAGCCATGTTGTTGTAACTCGGGTGGCTAGGGCCTTGTTTAGGTTGCAAATTTTTTCAACTTGAACCCTTTGTAGCACTTTTCATTTGTATTTGGTAAATATTGTCCAATCATGGGCTAAATAGGTTCAAAAGATTCGCCTCGTGATTTACATGACTAATTTGTACAATTTGTTATTTATTTTACAACATTTAATGCTCCATGCTTTTTTTTCGCGATCGGGCCGCTCACCCCGTATTTCATTAAGAGGAGGAAAACCAAATCCAAATACAACAAACCCCGATGCCGAGAAGACATCACGCATTTAAAACACTAACGATAACCTTAAACATAAAACGTAAAGCAAGAAAAGCGAGGGGCAGGGAACCCTCCACCTAACAACCCGGCAAGAAGTGCGCCTATACAAAAGATAACTCAACACCTAGGTAGCTAGTAGTGATCGGAGCCGTAGAAGAAACACCTCGACGTAAAAGCATCTACCGAAGACGACGACCTCGGTGGCAAAGCATCCACCGCGACCTCCTTGGCGCCAAGCATCCGCCAGAACACGACCGGTGGCATAGCATCCACCGAACCACAACAAATGCAAAGCATCCGCTAAGAGCTTAGACGGCAAAGCATCCGTCCCAGATCAACCTCGGCAAAGAAAGCATCCGCCGAAGACGACGACGACCACGGGCGGCAAAGCATCCGCCGGAAGTTTACCGCGACTCGGGCGGCACTCGCACACCGGAAACGCAGCTCGCAAGAGAAGATACACGGCGCAAAGCATCCGCCGGAAACGGCCGCGATCTCGGCGGCACCAAGACACCGGAACGCAGCTCACAAGAGAAGATACATGGCGGCAAAGCATCCGCCCCACACCGGGCGGCAAAGCATCCGCCGGATACGCATCGCGCGACCACACTGCCTGCCCACGCGACACCGAAACGCTGGCTCGTGAAGACGACCTACCAAGAAACACGGCGGCAAAGCATCCGCCCAAAGAACAAAGAGCACCTCGGTAGCAAAGCGTCCCGCCGGAAACGACCACCACTACGACACCGCAACAATCACTAGCTAGACATACCCGATGAGAAGAACAATGAAGCGCAAATAGGACCACCGAGACGACCAAAGCGCCAAGGTGGAAGTGTAGCCGGGCGCAGTTAGGAGCATAAGAGTCGAAGACGACGCCTTCAAGAAGGATGCGGCGGCAAAAGTCGCCGTTGCCGCCCGCCCCGACCACGCCGGCCGGGCTTTTCGCCCGGAGCTCCATGCGCCCAAGTCTCGCGTGAGAGCGGCAAGCGATCCGGTCGCCGCCGGCCACCACGGCGCCGAAGACGCACCGCCAGCCGCTGCCACCCACACCACCACGATGCGAGACGGCCAAACAAATACCACGCCGCCCAAACCGCAGCGCCGCCGCACGATCCACCACCATCGCCGAACGTCGTCCACCACCACACGCCAACGGGGCCAGGCCACGACGGGGAGTCCAAAGGCGGCGGAGCTCGCGCGATCGACGCACGGGCGCCACGCCTGGGGCGGACCCGGCCGAGGACGGGCGCGCGCGACAGGCCGCTGCGACTCCACGGTCCCAGCTACGACGCGGCCAGCGAGATGCGGCGGCGGCACCCCGGACGCCGACAAGCCAGGTGATCGGCGACCAGAGCCTTGGTCGCGACAAAGCGCCGACGGGCCAGCGTGCCGCCGGTGCGCACGGCGCTGTCGAGCTGTAGTGGAGCGAGGACCGGATCGCCCTCGCGACATCCGGTGACATCTCCGGCGTGTCGCCCGACGCCGCCACAGCAGCGCCGGCGGCGCCTGGAGCACCCCGCCCGTACGATCCGGCCCGAGAGGCCCGGGAGGGGGCCAGGCCGGCGGTGGGCGGACCAACCACGCCGGCGCTCCCGGCCGGCCGCCCAGCCCGCCACGGAGAGGGGGGGGGCGAGGCCCCACATCGGGCAAAGAGGACGGAACCGGGATGGCCCTCACCGATCCGCACGCCGGGCCGGCGGCGCGGGGGGGGGCGGCGGCCGGGCTGCTAGGTCGCCGGAGTTGAAGGTTGGAGGGAGAGGGAGCGAGGGGATGGGGCCGGGAGAGGTGGACGCCGCCGACGGTGCTCCATTGTGGAGCCGCCGCCGCCGCCGCCGCCGCCACCACGGCGCGGAGGGCGCGGCGGGCGGCCGGAGAGACGCCGGAGGGAGGGAGCTGGTGGAGCGGGCGGCCGCCGCCTCGAAGTCGCCCGCGGGGGGCGCTCGAGCCGTTGAGATTCTAATGCTCCATGCATGCGCCTAAAAATTGATGTGATGGAGAGAGTGAAAAAAAAACTTAGAATTTGAGGTGTATGCCTAGGTACTGTCGACGGTGTCATCTGGTAAGGCACCGAAGAAGGACCATCACAGAAGAATGGGCATCCAAGATGGTTACCACCGGTTAGAACGACGCCACTAGATAGACGCCACCTGTACCAAGAAAATGAACATGGTAAGGGACCGGCCTGTAGCAAGAAAACGACGCCACTAGAACGACGGCTACCGGCTATCCAAGATGGCGTCCGACGTCGCGTTCATGAAAATGAACATGGTGACACATAGCGTTTTTGTTGTGATAAACTAGCACAGGCAAAGATTTTCCATGTACAAAAATCAAGTTGATCATCACACACGTGGAGACGATGGAGGAGCTGGTTCGGTCGAGCCGAGGACCAACTAGGAACAGTAGTCGAGGGGCTCATGGCTCAATGGATTTTCCGGCGCTATGCATTAAGTGGTAGGCGACGTCCCCGTCGATAGCGAGGCGCCAGTGGTGACTTCGGAACTTCAAGATTTGCCGGCTCAGTCCTTCGAAGGTGCTCATAGGGGTAGGTTTTGCGTACGTGTGTTCATAGGGGTGAGTGCAGACGCACGTGTTGAGCGCCTGCGTTGTACTTGTGTAATCTCAAAAAAAAAAAAAAAAAAAAAAAAAAACTAGGAACAGTAGGATGGTTGCTAGGGTCTTGACTTGATTCCAGCGTCCACCGAATTTTGTTCAAATTTATTGAGGCACTACCACCGGTAGCTAGGGACGGCACTACTACTACTAGCTAGGGACGACGGAGAATTGACCAAAACAGTAAATAGAGGTCATGGTTCAATATTTTTCTCACAACAAAAACATCAATCGAACAGTCTGAAATAAATAGCTTTGGGCTCCATTGCTAGAGCATCTTCAAGAGTTCCCTAAATATTTCTTCTAAAAACTCCGTCTTCCCAACTTCTAAAATAAAGTCATCTCCGATACTTCCTATAATATTTCACTTCTAAAAAATCAAATATGGTTACACTAGGTTTTCGTTTTGGGTTCGTTTCTCTTTTTCTGCGCGGACGGTTACTGCGCTCGTCTCCGCCTCCTTTCCTTAGCGTTGCCTAGCCCGCCAGCGATGGCCACCTTCCAGCTAATAGTCTGCCGGGTAGGTATCTTGAGCACAACACTGCGCTTGCTGGCCATCAAGTAGCATAAAGCAGTAGGCCGCACAGACATCTGGAGCAGGACTAGCCTCTCGGTCCATGTCTGAATCGTCTGATATCTATTCTTCACCGCTCCAGTCCATCAGCATGGCATGTTGTTTCTACTTGACCTTCTCTATGTCCGTGACTATCTCTGTGCTCCCCACCCTGCGCACCAACACATAAGAGACATGTTAAACAAACACTCACGTAATGGTTAGTCTCCAAACTCAACCAAATCCTTGATCATCTTTTGACAATCACTCATCACAAGGGCACCTCCAGTGTTCATATCGAACCATACGAATCGACCAAGCGAACCAACAACGGAGTTCGATCTTCTGCAGTGTGAGAGCATCGCTTATGGGGACCCATATAGAACTAAAGAATTGCTTTTAATTCAAACGGTGCGGGGTTGTTGGCTTTCAGCCTTTCAAACAAGCGGTTGGTGTTAGGAAATACTTTTTAATTCTCCATGGTGCGAACCGCCTTAACAATCCGCTCTTGCCTCCGACAACCACGGTTTGCATGCTCCAAAGTGTGCTCGGTTCGCTCTTTCTTCCCCCTCAGTTCACTTTCTACCACACACCGGAGGTGCTCTAACCTCGATACACAAGCATACATATCAATCTTGTGTTCACACTTGAGCTCTGCTAAACTTGCCCTCTATACCTAAATCCACGTGTTCTAACTTCCGTTATAAATAGAAATCAATGGTGGGATATTTTCATCCTAATCTTTTTTTTTTCTCAACAACCACATGGTTGATGCACGTCACTTATATATTGTACTCCATTCCAAATTGTAAGTCATTAAAAAGAATCTTAGAGAGTCAAACCATCTCAAGTTGACCAAAACTGTAGTGAGAATTATAAAGTTTTTTTGACATATAAATAAGTATACTATAAATCTTTTTTGGTTGAAGGATATTTTTCAATTAATCCGACCTCTATATGCACAAGTGGATATATATAGCCAAAACGTTACAAGAGTTGTTAGACTCTAAACCTCATGTGAGGAAAATACACAATACAAGAAAAAGCTAAAAAGTAAAGCAAGAAAACTAGAAGAGTAAGCTTAAATGATGAAGAATCTAATGATAATTAGTGAACTTCATAAATATTATTGTATTCGTAAAAATTTGGTCAAATTTAAGATGTTTCAACTCTTCAAGTTTTTTTGAATGGCTTATAATTTGAGATAGAGAGAGTATATTATATATCAGCTCGTACAAGACTGTGCATGAGAATTTGCAGATATTTACGATAACTGTACGCATTGGTGACGATACACAGGATCAACCTCTGCTCAGACATTACCCTATAAAAGCGGTGTTATAGCAGATGCACCACCACCACCACAATTCACTTTATCTCGTCTCAGCAATGACGATGTTCCTACTCCTATCGGCTGGAGTCATTGTCGTTCCTCTCCTGCTGCTGGTAACCCTCTCCAAGAATCGCAAGCCATGCTACAATGGAAACTCGCTCCCTCCGTCACCATGGCCATGGCTCCCGCTTATAGGAAATCTCTTCTGCTACTACCCTCCCACTATCACTTCCCTCACCGAGGCTCTTCGGCATCTCCACACTGCTCATGGACCAGTCGTCTCCTTCTGGGTCGGCAGCAAGCCAGCCATATTCATCTCCTGCCATGACATCGCGCACCGCGCCCTCGTCCACATGGGCACCACCTTCGCGCACCGCCCGAGATCATGGTACAGCGGAGTGAACAGCCATGGCGTGAACAGCGCCACCTACGGCAGCCGCTGGGGCCTCCTCCGTCGCAACCTCAGCTCGCACCTTGGTGCAGCACATGTCAAGGACGTGCTCCGGTCGTCCGTCGATAGGCTCGTTAGGGTCCTCGAGTCGGCAGCGGCAGGGGAGGACGGCGGCAGCGGCGGCGTCGTTGCCCCATTGGAGACGTTCCGGCATGCCGTGTTCAGCTTCTTCGCTACGCTTTGCTTCGGCGAAGGCGTTGACGAAGACATGCTCGGGCGTCTGCGAGACCTGCATGCCGAGATCATTTCGCTTATCCTCGAGCTAGACGCGTTCCACCTTATGCCTGCATTTCTCCAGGTCGTATGCTATTTTCCCAGGTGGCGGAAGCTCTTGAACGCTCAAAGGAGGCACCATGTTCTCGTGACCACAATCATCAGTGCTTGCCGAAGGAGGAGCGCTGCAGAGCCTCGATGCTACGTGGATACCCTTCTTGGGCTTGAACTCGGAGAAGATGAGATGGTGAGCTTGTGCTGGGAGTACATGAACGCCGCCGTAAAGAACACGACAACGGCACTCGAGTGGATCATGGCACGCCTTGTCCTCCATCAGGTAACAAAGTAACAAACGTACACTGAAAAGATACATAGTAGATGTCATTTTGATCATGATGATACAGCTAGCATCTTCGTTCCAACAGGACATCCAGCAAAAGCTGCGGAACGACATCGCTAGGCGAGCCAGTGGCAATCACCACATGATATGTGGTGAGCAGCAGAGGCCATTCGTGGAGGCCGTGGTGCTCGAAGCCCTGCGTCTTCACCCGCCGTCGCACTACCTCTTGGCACACACCACGGACAAGGACGTCTCCCTCGGCAAATACGTGATACCCAAGGGCTCCGTTGTGAACTTCGGTCTGGCTACCATTGGGCGGGATGCAGCTTCATGGACTGACCCCGACGTGTTCAGGCCTCAGCGATTTATGGAAGGTGGAGAAGCCTCCGGCGTCCATTGTAGCAGCGGTGGCCGCAGCAGCAGACCGGAGACGATGAAGATGATACCCTTTGGTGCCGGGCGGAGGGCGTGTCCGGGCGCTGCGGTTGCTATGGCGGTGTTGCAGTCTTTTGTTGAGGATCTGGTCATGCGCTTCGAGTGGAAACGGGCAACATCTACAACTGGTGCCCTTGGGGAATCCGTCGACATGACTGAGAAACTAGGGATTGTAACAGAGATGAAGGTGCCATTACAAACTCAATTGATTGTCAGACAAAATTCGGATGCCACAAATATATAGGTGGGCTACAAACTCGTAGGCGTGCACATAAACCGCTGTTCGTTTATTATTTTTATTTTTAATTTCTGTTGGTGTTCTTAAGAAAAACTGGTATTGCATAGGTTGCCTGTCTATCAATAATTGTAATTGTATTGTTAATTACGTACTAATTATTATGCACTTATATCTGAGATGCTACCTACATAGGAGGTGGGGCATGCACACTGTGTGCCCCGTCCGAACAGAGCACGTTTGGGCACAACATATGTTATGTGAATCAATCTTCCTAAATCTCTATGTGATAATCAAACTGGACGTGCGACGGCTTGCGGCTTGCGACGGGATGGACGGTACTCCCCTTCTACTCCTCGACTGCGTTGCTGGTGCGGCGTCACCATGGTGGTGGGGGCGGGGGCTGGCAGAGGCTTGCTGGAGGTACCAAGGTGGTGCTTCGGGCGGCGTCGGGTTTCCTTCCGGTGATGCGTCGTGGCTCCGACGGGGGGTGTACTACTTGCTGGACCGAGTGCGTGCAGTAGGAATGGTGACTCGGGCGAAAGCTTCCATGGCCGTTTGGTCGATGGCAATGGTGGCGGCGGCTTTGTGTCGTCGTCCTCCCCGCTGGGGGCACCATTGAGGGCGGCCATTTCCTAGCAGCAAGGGTTCTTAGGGTGAAAACCCAGTCCTATATGGACGCAGCGATGACGGGCGCCATCGGGCGCCGTGCTCTCCTTGGAGGCATCGCATCCGAGACCCGCCTCGGTCGTGGCGGTGGTAGTGGTCGGCTGGTGGAGTTGCCTGCACGTCGCGGCTTGGGGTGCACCTGGTCGGAGTTGGCAGGGAGGTGCGGAGGGCCCATGGGGCTAGAGGCTTTGTGTTGTCTTTCTTGGTGGTGGTGATCTCGGTGCCGGCGGGCGGAGGTGTTGCTCTTGGAGCGGTCTCTTATATCTGAGTCCTAGGTAGTAGTTGTGGCTTTGGGTGTGGCGTGGCCCCCCAAGCAGTTGCCGGGATCGCTGGTTCTCAACGGTGCCGCGACGAGGTTTCTCGCTGAAGCTTTTGCCGGAGCAGGGGGATCGACGATTGTGGGAGCAACTTGAGGAGGATAGTCCCGTGGTGGGGAGTCTCGTGGGCTGCTCGGACTTGCAAATGGGCTGCGCTCATACGCTGGTGACGACGGGCGCTGTTTCGATGGCTCCCTTCGGCTCCTCTCCCCCCGGTGGTGGTGGAGTGGTGTCTTCGCTTTGTGAGTTTTGTGTTTTTCTTCTTGGTTTTGTGCCTTCTCCGTGCTGGGCTCGTCGACGTCCCCAATCCGACCGAGGCGGTGGATGGAACCTCGGGTTGATGACCCAATCCAACCGAGGGGTGCTTACCGTATATCCTTGTTTTCCATCCGGTTTGTTTTTGATTAGTCGAAGTTGTTTTAGTAGTTCACAGCTGTGGAGTTGAGTGGGCGCTATTTGTGGCGCAAGTTGAGTAGAATTGGTACCTAGGGGTGCAGCGAGTAGGGTACCCTCCATATTTGTATGGTTTTTTCTACCGGTTTCCAAATCAAAAACCGGGTTGGCACTTGCCTTTTCTTTTTATCGCCTAATAGAAATCGCGGCAAAGCTTTTTTGCCGCCCCTTCTAAAAAAAAAAAAAAAAATAATCAAACTAGGTGATCCAGTGGATAGTGTAAATATGTTATGTGAATTTTATCGAATAAGAACAACATATGGACTAGCCCCCACTAATAATTAGGGTTTCATCTCAATGTTCATTTTAGTCGTATTGCATTGCATTGCATTGCCACACAAGCAGAATAACATGTTATAGTTTTGTGAGTTTGCGAAGAGCTTTAACTATTCATATAAATTAGTAAACTCTTCATATATATAGGTGTGATGGTGTTAGAGTATGACCAAGACATGGGCAAGAGGAGACATGGACAAAGGGGGTGTGCGGAGGAGGACTGGACAGCATGAAGGAAGGAGTTAGGCATTCTACACTGGGTTCGAGTGGTGAGACAAATATATGTCATTTGCCATGGAATGATTCAAACAAGAATTGGAAGGAAGAGCCTACTCTCTTGCTCGACCGTGGGCAAAGCGCCAAGGCCCCACCAGCCTCTCTCCCCTTGCAATCCCACCAGCCTCTCTCCCCTTGCAATCCCACCAGCTATAGCAAGCCACCATAATAGTGGACATCATGTTAGACTGCTCACTGAGCAAGACATTAAACTCTGACATCAAAGATAACTTCCAATTTGAAGAAATATGACATGCAAATGCAGCAATCTGACATGTTCAAAAGATTTTGGAATTAAAAATTCATGTCAATCATTGTGGCAACCTGCAAATGCAAGACATGACATGCAGAATATGACAGCGGTACTATTTGACTGCAATACATATAGTAGCCATATACAAAGCCCAAACAAAACACAACCCTAACCAGCTCCATAGTCCACATCACCGACCCAAGGGTCAACTTACCGGCCACACAAAAAAGCCAAAGCACACGATGAAGGCTAATCTTCAGTGGTCATACATGTTAGAAATCTTGCTGTATTTGTAACTGAATTGTTAAGTATCAAAGCCAGAGTACACGCCACTCCCCTCAGAAGCCGCTTCTCCTCCTCAACATAGTTCTTACCCCTGCTGGCTTGCCCCGGTCCCTCTTCCGCTTCTCCTTCTGTGAGAAGGAAGTATCCTTCTTGTCTTTCTCTAATAATAACGGGTTCGGCGGGCATTGTGCAGACCAACAAGCTTCTCTCCTTCAGTCACTGCAGCCCTGGTCCGCTTCGCGTTCTTCATAGGACTCAGGTGCTTCTTCTTTGTCATTGCGGTCTTTCCCAGTGGACCAAGACCAGTTAGCTTCCTCTACTGGACGAACTGTCAAGACAGATGGGCCACCATGGTATCCATGCCGGCTCAAAGCACTGAAATCCACACCAGTTTTCTTCTTCTTTGACTTGGCCACTGTTCATAGAGCTAAAATTAATGTTAAAATAAACTCTAACAACAAAATATCATACTCAGAAGTCAGAACAAGCATAGTCTGGCATTCATATCACTGTATTGGTACATGCTGCTTAGCAAACCAAACTGTGCAGGCTTACAAGATGGAAACCGCAAAATAGACAGAATAAGAAGACCAACGTCTCCTAGTCCAAGTTTAAGGAAGGAAACACTGGATCTATGTAGGCATGGTACATGGGATCTGAGACCCAGAGACTAGCTAAGTGCTGGCCAGAGGTGGTCAGCCTATGGACCTCTTCAGTGGCCCAAATTAGGGTCTCAGCTCTGACAGGGTGGATGATAGCATCCAGACGCAGGTGCTCATCATCACTCCCAATCCTTTGCTGATCCCACTTTTTTAAGAGGACATTGGTGAGGTAATGCAAGGGTTGTTCATACAACTGCTTCAGCGATCCAGCGAGTCCCAGCCACGATGTGAATGGGATTACAGAATCACAGTAAGCAGGAACAGGGATGTTCTTCATGTATTGCTGATACATTTCAGCCCTCCTGATCAGACGACCTGCATGATCCCATTACCGCATTAGAAAGATCATTCCCGAGGATCTGTGACAGCTCGGTCCACGTCTCAGAGCTTCAGAGGTACCCCAGTTAAGAACCAATAGTTTTTTTTTCTCAATGTACATTTTTAAATCTAAGAATTTAGTCTTACTTGCAACTTGCAACAATTGATTTGGCTATAGTAGTTACACAAAAGAGTTAAAACAAAAAAAAAAACACTAAAGCCATATTTTAAAAGCATCTTCCTTATTTGCACAAAGCCACAAACTATTCCTTGCAAAAATTCAGAAACAAATTTCCTAAATAAACCAGTTAACCAAATACAGGTATTGGCTGGTAAACCAGCAGCTGCAGCCGAAAAGCGAAACATTGGGGTCAGGTAAGGTGGGCCTGTTTAGTAATCTATAAAAAAGAAGAAAAACGTAAATCTCCCCAAAAACCTGTATTTGGTTAACTGGTTTATTTAGGATTATGATGGCCATCAGTTTGGGAAACTCAAGGACAAGACTATATATATAGGATAAGCTGACAGCTTTCCATATAAAACAAGACAATATATCATAGAGTTCACTCAATCACACAAAGACTACCATAATCAAAGAGAGCTCTGGTTATGGTGATTGCATTAAATAAGTAGCTTTTTTTCATTTTTTAAGCGAAACTTGTTCAGCCTATTTCTGAGTTGTGCGCTAACTTTTGTAGGGAAAATAAATATCAACTTGCTTTTTGTTATTCTCTACATTCAATTTGATCTGATAAGACCAGATTCATAGACCAACAAGCAGTAGTCTTCATGCAGGGTTCCCAAATAGTAGGGGTTCATGTATTGATGCAAATGCAAATATGTCTTATGAGCTGCGCTGCATCATCGAGAAGGTGAAACCCAGAGACTAGCCTACTCAAAAAATTAGGTGTCAACTTAGGCCCAATCTACAATACAAACTTCAACAATCACAGTGCATCATCAATCAATCATATCAATTCATCGCCTAGTCCTATCCACAAGTGAAACACCCAAAAGAGAAGTCATTTCAAGAATAAAAGCTCTCACCTTCTGCCACCGGCAGATTTGGAGGAATTGGGCAGCCCAAAGGCATTCCAGCCATTTCCCTTCCCAGCATCGCCATCAGAATCTGAGCTCAGGTCATCACCTGAAGATACGTCCTGGGTTTCCTTATGCAGCACCACCCTCTTCATATCTAATAATCAGAAACAAGGTCAGCACCACTCCATTCATAGTTGCTTTAAAATTAATCTTTATATATAGTTGGTTAATATAAACCCTATGGGCCTATATTGCATTGAATGGTGAAAACTGAACAAAAAGAACTAAGATAGCGTTTGGTTCGACGTAGGTACTTTGTAACGTGATTTGTTTACCGAGAGTAGCAGATCCCATTGCATGATGTTTGTTTTAGGAGTTGTGTAATAGGATCATGCCGTTATCTGATATAGCCCTTCATAAAAGTGATACCACTGCCATCGCAACGCTTATCAGATATCTGAGTACCATCTTGGATGGCTAACCTGGACATTGCAGCTCCGCTTGTTGCTTGTTTTGCGTGGTTATTAGGTGATTAAAGGAATTACAAAATGACAAGATGCATGCAGCAAGTAAGCACGAAAACAACAAGATGCATGTACTGCTTCTTTTCTGTGTTGACGTTACTGGAGATATAACCCAACAAATCAAGGAACTGCATACCATGTTTACGTTACTTCTGTTTAACCAATCCACGTTTGGGTTAATTTATCCAAACCAAACACTATCATCAGACTACTCATATTTGGTCAATCAATCATCTCAGGGCCAATGGAAACTAAATCAAAGTTTCAAAAGTCGCAGTGAACCATCAATCAACCATACCAAGGCATCAACCTATCTGCAAGTGAAACACGCATGTGCAATGACATTACGTATCCTAGAGTTAGTAAACAATGCAAAAATGCATTGACATTAGCGGATCTAGAGTCCAGTAAACAACCGGAGAGCACTCACCTTCTCCCGCAGCAGCTGCTTTGGAGGCGCTCCCGCCCTTCTCCTTCCCGCCTACTTTATCGGATTCCGAGCCCGAGGAGTCGCCGGAAGACACGTCGAGGGGCTCCACCGACGGCGCCGCCCTCTTCATATCTGCTAGACTGCTACCCACAAACGCGGTCAGCGCCACCCAATCCGAAGTCCGCATAGCACGCAGAGAAGCAGGGGGTTTGAGGCCTCACCTATACGAGAGCGGGGAAACCTCGCCGGATGCGGGTGACGTTGAGGACAAGGCAGAGGACGCGGTGCTGGTAGGTGGTCGCCGGCGCCGTGAACGCCGTGAGAGGTGAGCCCGTGAGTCTCGAAACCCTCGGAAGGCTTGGAGGCGCTTTGGGCTTGTGGAGCAGTGTTGAGACTGATTGATTTATATTTTTGGGCTCAGTAGACGAATTTGGCCCACTGACTTTCTTGGTCCATATATGGTCGGTCTGCAGGGCCAGTATGCGACGGAGTTGCATTTTGCGAAAGGGGAAAAAACAACAAAATGATTCCTTTACCAATACGGTTTTCCATCAGGACGCGGTTATCAATGCGATTTAGAGCATCTCCCATAGTTCTCAAAAAAAATTAGTTCTAGAAGTGGCTATAAAAAGTTGGGAGCATACTTGTTGCCTTTCTTGAACAGTTTCTAAAAAGAACCTCGTTCGTAAAATACGACCATTTTTTATCAGAAATTCTGAACAATTTCTAATCGTTCAAATCACTTTTATACATTCTCTCTCTTGTACATATGTTTATTCTTCCAACATTCTCCCACCTCCAGTTTGGCACGTCAATACGTGATTGTTGGACTTTATTTCTCTCTTTGTACATTTGTTTATTCTTCCCACATTCTCCCACCTCCAGTTTGGTACGTCAATACGCCACGCGATTGCTTCATTCATTTTTCCCTAGTGCAGAAACATTGGGAGCTGAGATAGCTAGGGAGGGAGATGCTAGACAGCAGGGCTTTTTTCAATCTTGCCAAAAAAATACTGATTGGAAGTGAGTTTCCGGAAAACCTCCTAGTGGAGATGCTCTTATTTTTTTGAAGATGAAACTATCAAAATACCCCTATAAAATTTTCTAATTTCTAAAACATTTACGTGGTTTTTTTATTGTTTCTCATAATTTTGTTATTGTTTTCTATAAAGCCAAAATGGGAAAGATTTTTTGGATACTTAATTGTAAAGTATTTTTTAATAAAAAAGTGATAAAGAGTGTAGTATTTGGAACTAAATCTTAGTATATTAGGTATGATATGCTACTAGGTTTCTTTTTATTAAAAAGACATATATTGAGTTCAAACTAAAAAGTGTATACCGTATCAAATAATGCCCTGAAAAAGAAAAGCCAAACTGAACCCAAGAATCGGGCAACTTTAATCCTTTTATTGAAATTTTATTCGTTCATTTCATATGGAAGTTAACACAAATATCTCAGCTGCCAAAATCCACTGCCGATGGAATCACCACAAGGTTCAAGAACGCTATATCTATGGATTATTTATTCCATTCCAGTTGCACGCACCGTTCGCTCCGACGCCATCAGAGTTTGGGCACGGCGGCGAGGGAGGCCTCCAGCTTCTCCGCCGGGTGCGAGATCCACCATGTCGCCCCTGAGGTACTTCTCGTACGCGGCGAGGTCGAAGTGGCCGTGGCCACACATGGCCATCAGGATCACCTTCTCCTCCCCGGTCCGCTTGCACTCCAGCGCCTCCCTGATCGCCGCCGCGATCGCGTGCGTCGGCTCCGGCGCCGGGATGATGCCCTCCGTCCTCGCGAATTGCAGGGCAGCTGCTCCAAAGTTCGTCAAGAAACAAGCCAGACGTCAATGTTATGATAGTGTCCATCTTTTTTCATCCATTTCCTTGTTGAAAAGTGCTATTGCCATTGGCGAAAGGTAGAGTATAGGATACCTTGGAAGCATTCAGTCTGCTGTATGGCGATGGCATCCATGAAGCCCAGCTCGTAGACGTGCGAGATCAGAGGTGCCATTCCATGGTAGCGAAGCCCACCTGCGATGAATTCAAGTGCAAACATTGCTCGATCAAGCCGCAGCATCAGCAGCAGAGTAATCGAGGATGCAAGAAAGCGTGTGATCGAAGAAAAGAAACCTGCATGGATCGGGTCGGGGACGAATCCGTGGCCGAGGGTGTGCATCTTCATCAGCGGCGTGAGCCCAGCCGTGTCGCCGAAGTCGTAGGCGTAGACGCCCTTGGTGAGCGTGGGGCACGCCGCGGGCTCCACGGCCCCTGAACGCGGGGCTCATGTTGCCGCGCAGCTTCTCGCGCAGGAACGGGAAGGCGAGCCCGCCGAAGTTGGACCCGCCGCCGGTGCAGCCGATGACGACGTCGGGCGTCTCGCCGAGCGCCGCCAGCTGCTCCAGGCACTCCTCCCCGATGACGGTCTGGTGGAGCAGGACGTGGTTGAGCACGCTGCCCAGGCAGTACTTGGTGTCGGCGTTGGTGGCCGCCACCTCCACCGCCTCGGAGATGGCGATCCCGAGGCTGCCCGGGCTCGACGGGTCCGCGGCCAGGATCTTCTTGCCGGCCTCCGTCGCCGTCGACGGCGACGGGTGCACCTTGGCGCCCCACGTCTCCATCATCAGCCTCCGGTACGGCTTCTGGTCGAACGACGCGCGCACTTGCCACACCTGCATTCGTCATTTGCGCCGGCGTCATCGCAAATTCAGCAATGAACCGAATGTTACTCGAGCAATCAGTTGATCTCGCGGCGAGAATGAACAAATGGAATGCGCGCTCACCTCGCAGTTGAGGCCGAAGAGGCTGCTGGCGAAGGAGAGCGCGCTGCCCCACTGGCCGGCGCCGGTCTCGGTGACCACGTTCTTCACCCCTGCCACGGCGTTGTACCACGCCTGCGGCACGGCGGTGTTGGGCTTGTGCGACCCGGCCGGGCTCGTCCCCTCGTACTTGTAGTAGATCTTCGCCGGCGTGCCCAGCAGCTTCTCCAGCCTCCTGGCCCTGAACGTTGCCAGCATTGTGTTCACTCACTCCATACTCTGAACCTCTGATCGCAGCAGCAGCAGCAGCTATTGATCGACACCAAAAAAAATGTCATGACTCATGAGGTACCTGATCAGGGGCGTCGGGCGCCAGAGCTTGTACACGTCGATGACCTCCTCGGGGTATGTCGACGAAGCGCTCGTCAGTGACCTCCTGCCTGATCAGCTCGTCGGGGAAGAGAGGGACAGGTCGCTGGGATTCAGAGGCTGGTGCGTCTGCGGGTGCAGCGGTGGTGGCGGCTTCACTGGCAGGTCGGCGATGAGGTTGTACCATTGCTTTGGGATGCTCACCTTGGCGCCCGGATCCGAGCTGGCCCTAGCCGTGAATCTCAAGCTTCTCCTGCTGCCATTGCCAGCAACTCGGTGCTTCGGTGTGCACAGCAGTGAAGCTTTCTGCTCATGCCCTGCTGCTGCGTAACAATATATGTCATAAGGTTGGTGTTTGCACTGTCATCCGCCAAGATGAACAGGATTTAACGAAGCTAGTCATCATTAGGACCAACTATTTTCCAATGCCGATAAAAGATCTAGAATATCCTTGTAGTTTTTTAACAAAAAGAATTAAGACAAAGCCTGCTTCATGATCCATATTGTGTTGCAAAACAAGGCTAAGCATTTTAACAATTTACACAGCTCGGCCTCACGAGGCTTTGGTTTCTAGTTTGTAGTTGTAGTAATAAGACCATCTCATAATTGAAAATCAGATGTGTATATGGCAACAAAAAGTCTTTATTGTTAGTTACATTATACTAATAATCAGCTAAAAATAATTTTATGGTGATCATTCTTGAAATTTGTCGGCAAAAAAGGCTTTCAATGCCTGGCCTAGCGCTACGGCCCAACCACATATTTATGAAGCATCCAACGACCCGATGAGAAGACAAAAATGGTCCCTTGTGCAGTTATGCGAGACATGGGTTTAGCATTCCAAGTCGTCATAACTCCACCCCCAAAGGTGAAAAGAACCTAAACATGCTTCCGAAATTGTCAAAAACAAAATCGAAGCTTTATGCAGCCATGGATGTACCGTAGCCATGGTTATTCCCTATTATCCCCAACTATATATCTGAAGAAACAGACACGGTACTAAAAATAATGGTATTCAGAGATGCCTCGTCGAACAACTAGTCAACTAGATAATATGCTACTGGATGCTGTGGTGATGGGGAGTGGCCAACAACCAGTATCAAAAGTTGAAAACGATAACATACTATACTCCTGGAGATTTGTGTTGGCAGCAGAAATTAAAAAAAGCTAAAAAAAAATTGCAACAGGGCGGCACAAGATTGCCAAGCTGAAACTGACTGAGTGCCAGGTAGAGAAAGAAGAGATAGGTTCTTGCTCCTATATTAGCAACGACGACTTACCTATCCGAAGGAACGACGAAGCAAGAAGAATAGTACTTGGAGAGATTAAATGAGGTCCGGCCGGCAAGCCTACTATCCAAAGTCATCAATCAAACTAACTATAGCTAGGATCGGAGCCGGAGAAATAAACAAGCAGAAGATCGAATCGCGGCGGGAGGATGGTGATGTGGGTGTGTGTATCCATGGGCGCACCTTGGGAGAGAGCAGGACCAAGGGTGGAGGTTGAGGTTGCCGCGGCGGCGGCCATTCTCTTTGCCGACGATCCCGACCCCGGCCTGGAGATGTGAGTGCCTCTGCCTCCTGGTCCTCGGAGCAGCAAGGGTGTGATAGTTCAGCGGTCGGGCGCAGTAATTTTTATGCGAATCACGGAGGGAGTAGTTTATTTGTTTGGGGGCGGCTACTCGGCTCCCCTTTTTGTGCAGGTCCAACGGGAAAAGGGAAGGAGACGACCACGTCGACCAGCATGTCCACGTCGCGTTCCCCTCCCTCCTCAGCCGCAGCTGCCCCAAGCGCGCCTTGGCTTTCAATGGCCGCGCGCGACTGCAACTGATGCTTGCACCGGCGCACGGCGGCTGCACACTCGTAACGGGTGACGTTACTAGTACTTGTACTACTTGTACTACGGCGGTACGAAAGGAAACACCGGCGTCGTTGTTTGTACACCTACTTCCAGGAAAGGTTGCGGATCGAGAAGACGGACGAGACAATCACACGCCGTCCGGCGCACGGAGTCCGTCGTTCATGGATGGATAGGCACTTTGACCCGGCCGGCCGCTCATCATCCCCTCTCCGCTGCATGGCAGCAGGCGTTTTCGCTTCATTTTTGTTTGACCCACCAATGTGCAGTGCAGTGCCCCGCCTCGATCCGCGGTTGGTGCAGCACTCAGGTACAAGTTTAGCCGGCGGAAGGAAAACGCATCCAAACTAAACTCGCTCTCTCTCTGGTTTTGGATGGGCAGCTTAATCCGATCCGATTTGGGTACGGATATAAATAAATAAATAATAAACTGGTTAAACGATGTGTTTTGGGAAAAACGACGGGATGGAATATGTGCAAAATTTGCGTCTCGTTCGTTGGATTCAAAAATTTGAGACAATTGCCCAGTGGGACTCCAAACGCGCGTTATAATGACACCCGAAATGTTCAGAATACATGACATTTTAATCATTTTATTAATCTCACAATACATGTATTTTTTTTAATGACCGTATTGCCATTCTTTTAATCGGTACCTGATCGATGGATTCGTGTAGGTCCTGACGTTCTCATCTCCCACGCGAACACCGATCTCGCAGACACTGTCGCCCACAAGTGACGAAGCCAAGGGGAGGGGGAGCAACCCGGGCTCAAGCCCCCTACGGCTCGTGGACATGTGGAGCCCCCTAAGCCCCCCTTCATATTTCAAGTATAAATGAACTAGATCCTTTATTTTTCATGGTGTATTTCCAAAATTTCATCATTAACTATGAATAAACTACATCCTTTATGAGTTTCAGCCCCTCCTAATTTTTTTTTTTTTTTTTTTTGTCATTGGCTGCCCGCATCTTTTTAGGTATATTCCTCCACACGTCCGGCCGCTCCCCCCTCCAACCCCCCTCCAAATAACCAAAAACCAACGTTCAACCGGATAGGTTCAACCCATCACTCCAACCTAACACACGGTGAATCAACCTTTTGGACCCACTCCGCAACAAGGCATTGGTGCAAAGACTCAGTAGTACTCGCACGATTCGAGGCCATGGAGACCTCCAGCATGCCCAAGCCATAATTGTGCAATGTTGGTTTTGAATAGATGATTATTTTTGACCATTTAGAATGATTTGTATGGTTTGTTTTTGGCATGGCATCGGCCATGGCACACATTTACAACCAGGCCTCCAAAGGCCAATGTTTCGGTGTTATTATAGCGATCATATGTTTGAAGTCCTGTTTTGCCTTAAATTCCACACATTTGGAGTCTCATTATAGCAATTCTCTTAAAATTTTTCCCCTTTTTTTTTAGATAAAGGATGATATTTCATATCCGTTTCCATCCACATCCCCATCTACCAACAGTTAGAATCAAGCCAATTATTACAAAGAAAAGGCCCCTCCCCCAAAACCAAAAGACAAAAAAATCTATTAAAATGAAGTCATCTGTTTGCATTCCTATTTTGCTAAAGCCAGAATATTTAGAATGAACTACAACAATTGAATCTAGGGAGAAAACTTTACCCAACACTAACAAACCAAATTGGAAACTCCCAAAAATAGCCTTTTATTTGACAAGAAATCTGATGCCCGTGAGTGTCAAAATTTGACAGACAAATTTTCATCCCGCGTCTTCAACCGAACAAGAATCTAAAAAATTTAGAAGTGTACCATAGTTTTGGCCTCAGGCCCTGTGTTCAACCATGAATCATGCCATTTTTATTCCAACAAAGAAGATCGCTTCCAGATCCAAATCGGTGAAGACTTGGATGGTGCACCACCATCATGTTGGGCGTTTAACTTTTGTGTCCTGACGCCATATGGGCAACCACCGTCAGCGGATATGAGCCTCCTCTGTCCCATGACGTACATATGGGCCAACGGTCAGCTGATGATGCCACGTGACGTCGAAGAAGGATTCAAGCACAAGGCCACACCTGGCTCCCTTTTCTAATTGACTTTTATTTATTTATCTATGGACAAATTTATTAGTACTACTAGGGCACAAGGTTGGCCGGTTTAGGATTCCTATAGTTTAGTGACTCCCTTTTTAGTTGCTTTTAGTCCCTAAAATGAAAAACAACTTGACTAAAAGTGACTAAAGAAATTTAAATCTTCCAAGGGATGACTAAAAGTGACTAAACTTTAGAGACTGGCTAAAGGAACCAAACACCCCCTTTAACTGACATTGTAATTTAGGATTTATTTATGTAAAATCTATCACTATTGGTTGCACTTTTAAAAAAATTAAACATTACTAGACACTCCCTTTCTAATTTCGTTGTTTTTCTTTCCTTATTTATTTAGGAAATCTATCACTATTAGGTTGCACTGGGTCCGCCAATCGGCAAAAGACCACCGGATCCGGCCAGCAGAAAACCGGATCCGGCCCCAAACCACTTTTCAAAGGAGGCAAATTACCTCCCCTGCCCGCAACAACACCGAAGGTGGATTTGCCTCCCCTGCCGTGGTTTTGACCTCCGCGCGATCTACAGTAGGGTTTGCTACAGCCGCCACCTTCTTTGCCGTTTCTTTTAAAAAATTCGATTTAATCTTTAGAAAATCATAGTAAATTATAGAAAAATCTAAATTAAAAATCAAATTTTATTGGAGTCCACATGATTAGCCCAAGGAATATATAATATGATATGCCTCTCAAAAGTTTTTGCTTCGTGATCTTTTGTCTTTTCTTTTATATTTATAATTCGTATAACCAAAATAACAATTTTGTTGACAAAAATCACACCATGTCTGTGGGTGTCAAAATTTTGACGGACAGATTTTGATTTTTAAACCGAACAACAAATAAAAAAAAAAAAGCCTAAATTTTTTTGGGTAAATTTTAAACTCAAAGCAATCAGGCCCCTATATATTCCAAAGGAATCAAATCATCACTGGAGTCCAACAAAGGAATGAAAGTTTTATTTTATGATTTTTGGGCGTTTAACTTTGTGTCCATGACGTACATATGGATATTTTTTAAAAAGTCAAGGATATGAGCCCTCTGTGTGACTAAACCCACTAGCTTCCAAGGGATGACTAAAAGTGACTAAACTTTAGAGGGTGGCTAAAGGAACCAAACACCCACCTTTAGATTTGATTGTAATTTAGGATTTATTTATATGAAAACCATCACTACTAGGTTGCACTTAAAAAAAAAAATGAACATTACTAGACACTCCCTTTCTAATTTCGTTGTTTTCTTCCCTGTATTATTTTTTAATGTGATTTTGTGGCAGCCCAAAGGAGCCGAAGACCAGGAATATTATTGCTCAGGACAATGAAACCCATGATCATCAATGGGCCATTGGTTCAGGGCAGGAGGGAAAGGATGGGCTAACCTGAGCCCAAAGTCCTTGTTATATATTGAACCCAAGACCGCTCAGCTTAGCAGCCCATCCTGGGTATCGCTCATGTCCGGTACTCTGGTGTCCCCATCGTTTGTGTTATTTTATTTTGAAAAATTCTATCTGCATTCTTCACCTATCGTCAGTGTCTTTGGGTTCCTCTACAAATGGACCACAAAAACTAAAACTTTTTTTTTTTTTTTTTGCGCATTTGCACATTCTTCATTAAGTGCAATATAGAGTTTTTACACGCTCCAAATTAAAAGTGATCACGGCAAGAGGGCCATGATCATCCTAGAGTGACATAGATATAGATCACCAACTAGTGGTGGCGCAATGAAGTTGTAATGATGGTGGCAAAATCTAAAACCGGATATTGGTACTCCCTCGACTATCTAAATTGTGTAAATGATCTTCTTATTATCCCTTTTCAAAAGTGGTTTGATTATGTTTAAGTTGTATTAGTGGATGTTATAAAATTGGAGTCGATCTCTTCATCCTAGGGGGCCATTAATATGTACACACATATACCAAAACTTCATCGATATACTGTTTTTAGGTACTAATTGGTACTGTTTTTCGCGCACCTGTGCAAGCTCGCGCGCCAACCATGGGTGTTATTTTTGAGAACATAGTAATGTGCGCTGAACAATGCTTTGCCATGCATCATGTGGTTTGATGGAATAGTAGGTTTATGTATAATCGTATATGTACAGTTCATGTCGCTATTCCACATATATACAAACAGTGACGAAGCCTGAAATAATTTTAGGTGGGCTGAAACAATGGAGATGTTGATTTGTCGGAAGATTTAATGGTGATTTTTTGTTTTTGCTACAGTAATTAACCTTGATTACCGGCTTGTAGGGTGGGCTAGAGCCCTACTAGCCCGAAAAGCTAGCTCCGTGGCTGTATACAAACAAATAACTGTCTTGGTAACTCCTGTTGAAGCCATGAGGCAACTTGGTGGTCGGTTTGAATGGTGGCAAAGCCGTGGGATCTTTTGGATGTCATTTGTATAGTTTGTTTTGTAGGGAGCATTGCTCATAGTCATGCTCCGAGGATATAGGACTAAGCCTCATTGGTGTTATTCTCGTTTACGTAATTTTCTTTGGTAGTTGTGCTTCCACGTTCATCGGTTAGTAGATCTGTTTTGAGTCTCGATCTAACTATGCACTCCAACAGCGGCGGGTTGGTGACTTATGAAAAATGTGTCTAAAAACTTTTCTCTTAGTCTCATGCAATGGGTGATGACCTACTTTAGGGATTGATAGTACTAGCCGGTGTATTCCTTTTATTAAAACTAACATGTACTACTAATTGTCATGAAACTAATATAAGCCCGTTTGTAAAAAATGGTACAAACACAAAACTCTATCTAAAAAGAATGTAATTCTCACTTCCTGGGAGTGAAACAGTTTTTAAGTTTAACCAAATCTATATAAAAAGGTTAATTATGTAACATATTTTTATAGATTAATTATGTAACATATTTTATAGTAAACCTAATTGGACATATAAACATTGGTATTTTTGAATAAATTTAATCAAACTTGAAAAGGCTGAACTTGTCTAAAATCTAAGATGTTGCAGGGCTCAAACTATTGGCTACATTGTGGCAGAAGAGGAAAGGCTGCCCAAAAAAGTGTCTTGAGGTTTGAACTCTACTCAAACCTAGGGGAATAGCTTGTAGGCTACCAACTTATGGTATTCACATGAAACCTATCTGAGCATTGTATCAGCAAAGAGGAATTAAGAAAAGCAAGCACATGAAAAGAAATTTTAAAGTTGTGAGGTTAAAAGGTAAGCATCTTTTTGGGAGCAAGTAGCAGCGAAGCTACTCAGGTAATTGGTGAACCTAGAAAAGCTTACTTCCTAAATCCTTGTCCTCAGGTGTTGCTTTATTCGTCTCGATCTCACAAAAGATTTGTGCATTCTTGTATTAATATAGGGAAAAGTTTAATACATAATCAACCTGAAAAAGGTTTAATATAGAGAAAAATTGTACATGGACGCTCACACCCACCCTAGTATACTAAAATCTATGGTGTCACACATTGGACACACTAATCAACCTCAAAAAAGACGCAGGCTAGAAGGCCTATGTCCGCGCAGCCGAGCGGCGGATAAATTTATCACGTCCAGATAGAGATTATAGAGTATTGTGTTAGAAAATGAACATGGTAACACATAGCATTTATGTTGTGATAAACTAGCACATGTAAAGATTTTGCATGTACAAAAATCTAGTTGATGAGAAAGATCTCCACTCCTTTAAATTCTTTCATTCAGTGCGTGCTGTCTTTCAAAGGCCGCGAAGCAAGCATATATATATGACAGCACATACGAGAGGCTCATCTACTCTAGTGGCCTGATCTTTTTATAATGACAGCTGGAGATCAAAACAGACAGATACAATTGGTGCAACTTCAACTAACTACATGATCAAAAGAATATATGTAGCTAAAAGCAACCGAGCTACAAATAAATATATCTATCTACCATGTCCATCTACAGGCATAGCTCTCGCCTAACACTATTATAGGCCTCCTGATCAAAGGATTGATCATGCATGATCACAGGATTCTGCCCAAAAGTTGCCATCTTAAAGCGTTGTGGTTGCACAGTGCACTGCGTTACATGAACTGCTCACATTCATTTAGGCGTGTAGAAGGAGCCAAAGCAAGCCGTGCAAAAGTACTCTTTCTTTCTCAAAAAGGCCGTGAAATTAAAGTTGCAGCTAGGCAGGCAGGGCTCACAACTTGCACTTTGCATTTTGGGATTATTAGTGGCAGCTTTTGGGAAGTTTTGTTCTTCTTTTGACTGGCCCTACCAAACTATTGTACGTACGTACATGATGATCGTCTTATTAATTCTTATTTTACTTGCATTGACCTAAATGCACATAGCTTGCTTGTTGTTGTGGGAAACATGTGCAACAATATAATGATGCAAGTTAAAGGTAATAAGAACAAGAACAAGAACAATTTGCTGCATGCGACTAAATATACCGGCCCTATATATGGTATGGAATAAGAGAAAGAGAGTTTAAGTGAATGATGTTCTCTGTCTCTTTGAGGCAATAAGTTTGCTCAATACAATCTGTACTTTACTCTCTGAGGTAGGTAGCCTAAGCTCTCAAGGAAAGTCATGCATATCTATACTTGTACTCATCCCTAGCTTTACACAAAAAGTCAATCGACAAGATCACGAACAAACAGTATTTTTGGGTACAATAATTAGGGTACCAAAGTAAACCCCTATAAGTCTGCCAATGCAAATAATCAAGCCACTACCGTCCAACTTGTACTGTCGATTACCACGCATCAGAGAGTGAATAGTGATCACCACAAGTAGCTAGACCAAATCTATGAGGATGATGAACGTACACCAATTAATCATATAAAAGGACCCTGAAATGACCGCACGTATTAGTGACTCTGAGATGCCAGCAGTCTAGCTACCTACTTTTCAATTGCTATCTGAGCGCAGCAGTCTAGCTACCTAGCTATATCCCCAAACTTTTCAATTGCTATCTGAGCGCAGCAGTCTAGCTACCTAGCCCTTATCTCAATTACATGATGTCAGAAAAGATTAAAAATTTGCTCTATACCGTACCTTAAACCCAGCACTAGCTTCAGGTGATCGATCGACGATCGTGTGAATATATCGATCCAAGCCCAAATACTATTTGCCTTCCATTATTACCATAATATATTCATGACATCTCAAATCCAATTACGCTATCAGCACTTCGATCGATCAATGTTCGTTCGCAAGAAATGAGCAATTAACTACCTTTTCATACCTCGCAGTGTGTTGTTCATTCATGAATATAGCTGGAGGCTGAAGGAAGTCTGAAGAAGCTTGAAAGAATCTATCTGCAGTCAGATCACACAGTGTGCTACATACGGTGCACCCAAGCCAAGCTCGACCGTCTGAAGAGTGGTCTAATCGTCGTCTCGTCCCGACGTGCACAGCACGTCGCCCGTTCGATGGGCTGATCGGTCCCGGCCGTCGGACGCCGCCACAGAAGTGATTCGGTGCATCCTGGCCGTCCGCTGCGCACACGCCCTCCACTATAAATTGGGGAGGACCCGGCTGCCCTCGAACATAAACTCAAGCAGCAGCAGCAGTTTCCTAGTGAGCTTACTGCGGCGAGATAGTGCCTGACAACTGTCGTCGACTGTGCTCTGATCGAGAAAGCTTTGCGTCGACAACCGTACGTCAGGCAAGCTAGAAGAAGCTTCGGGTGATCGATCGTCGATCGCCGGAATGGGAGGCAGCCTGTCTTGCTTCGGGTCAGGAGGCGGCAGGTACTACGCCGTCGCCGACGAGCCGGGGTACGAGCAGCCGCGGCGGTCGTCCAGGAAGGTGCGGCCGAGCGACGAGGACGGGCTGTGGTACGTGAGCGAGCGCGACGTCGACATGAAGGCGTCGGCGTACATCGCCAGGTTCCATGCCACGGCCGCCTCGAGCTAGGTTCGATTCCTTCGTGGAGGCCTGCCTGGCCGGTGTGTATGTGTCCATCCATGCACGCCGCCATGCATCACCATATGCATGCATGTGAAAGCTTTGGCTATCTGGGGCTCGATCGATCGATCAGGCTGATGATGTCTCTGTTCTAGCTAATCTCTAGTCTCTTAATTAGCTGCTTCTCTCTGCGTCCCCGGTTGATCATATGGCTAGTTGCTGGTTGCTACTCTACTTGGTTTATTTCCAATTAATTAGCTAGTACGTGCTTGATATAATTAAGCCCCATGCATGCATGTCAATAGATCGATAGATCTAAGCTAAATTATCTGTAGCTATGTAAGGATGTGTAAATCTGTTACTCCTAAATAAGGGCAATGTTGGATGAGCTTCTCTGGATGTATATATATATATATGGATTATAAGTTGGTTTTCAAAGTGAAATGCCTAATTAGCTAGTTTTTCTTTTCTTTTTTTTTTTTTGCTAATTGGAGAGATCGAGTTTTGTTCATTACAAACGAGACTGCTCACTCAGTCCCAGACTGAATTAAATGGCACTTGGCTCTGAGAAACTCACAACACTAACTCATGCGCAAATTTAATCTTCTGTCTCCCAACTTTGCAGAAGGAAATGCGCTTCCCTAGCTAGCTAGTTTTGTGCTTTATTTTATTTTTCTCATTTTTTGGATACTTATATACACAGTGATGGCCTGTCAGTGTTATTACGATCTGAGAGAAAAAGGGATATGGCCTGAACAAGAAATTATTAGTAATTTTATATGAAGAGCTGGACTGTTTATTCTTATACCAGGCTCTACCAGCTCCTTCCTCATGTCTGTTTTTGTCCTCATCAGGAATGCTAGCTTATAGCTACTTGTATATATATATGCTGCAAGAGCCAGACAGAAGTATATATTGCTACTTCTAATTAACAAAAAAACTACGTACAGCCAGACAGTTATGCTGGATAAATAAATTATATTCAGTTTTAATTTGCAGATAGTACCATCTATAACTTGATCATTAAAACGTAGATCGATGACAACATGACGTTTGTTTTAACTGAACTAATTTTTAATTTGCCGATAACTTTGATCATTGAAAAACCTAGCTAAATCGATCACAACATACTAACGAAATTGATTCCATAATAGAAACTAAGGCCACCAATTATCATTAGTGAACAAAACAACGCGGTTTCTTCCTCAGCTATCCACCAATTACACTCGAGATGAAAAACTAAAATAAGTTTGCTGTGAAACTAGAAATCAACCGTCTGTGCAAAACATATATTTCTCTGAGTTGTTGAAATATTAGGCAATATCCAGATTAAAACCATAATATAAAGCATGCGTAGCAAACTAGCATGACTCAAAATCATATCAGCATATACATAATCATAGCAACTACTCTCTTCAAAATTGTAGTTCACTTTTAGCTTTTCTAGATACATTTGCTATGCACCTAGTTATACACTATGTCTAGATACACAAGAAAAACAATGTATCTAGAAAAGCTAAAGTGAACTACAATTTGGAACGGAGGAAGTAGTGTACACTAGATAGATTGAATAGATGAATCATGATGAACGGTAAGATTTGACATACCTGCTGGTGCTAGAAAAAGGTTCCCTCAGGCAAAGTCAAGGTCGCCCGGAGCGAGAGAAGAGAAAAATACTATTTTACTACTTTAGGGATTTTCTCTAATTGAAACACCCAATTGTAGTTTTATTGTGTGTATTTTCCAAGGAGGATTGGCACAAATATATAGGGAGGAAAACTCTCCACCTCCACATCAACTAGCAATATGGTACTAATTGATATTGCACCTCCCACCTCTACTCATGGGGTTTAAATATTAAAACCCATTAGGGAACACAATTATTGGGCCTTTGATATTTAATTAGAATTTCTTCATATAAATTTGGAAATTATTCATATAAATTCTAACATGAGTTTCAATCCAAAGGTGTATTCATCTTCCAACCTTCCATAATACTCCAAGTTTTATTTAATTATGGATACGAATACAAGCTTTGAATATAATTAATACAAACAAGATTCTTAGAGTAACTCTAACAGCTTGGCTAAATTTAATAGCCAAATTTCATTATTTAACCATTTTATAAAATAGAAACTTCTAAAAAAAAAAAGTACACAACAGTCTTGATGTTTTACAAAGTTAGTAGCAAATGGCTATGGTGACTATATATGGCCCTCGAGATTTCGGGGGATAACATGTTTGCTATTTTATAAAACCATATAACATATATTTAGAGTTCAAATTTTTCTCTAAAAATCCATAAATAGCCTACCCGACAAAGGATATCACATCTATTAGAGTTGCTCTTAGTTTAACATAGCGACCAAAAACAACATCTACATGACCAGTTTTAACTTATTTAATTAACAATTTTCATTTTATTCTTCCAAATGAGACTCGCAAAAAGATGTTTGGCTTCTCATTATTTCTTGAGATCCGTTGCTTTGGATCATTAATTTCCTTTCCTACCATAAAATTTGTATTTTTAATTATTTTCGCAAAATATTAATGCAACTTTTCTATTTCCGTGCATTAAAATATTTTATCTATATCTGAATAGCTTCTGAAGAAAACAGACCAAAAGTGATCATTTCTCAAAGCTCAGATAATATATATAATATATCACATGACTAAACTGTTTTCTAAATACGATTGGCTTGATAATTCCACAAAATGAAAATTAAAATGCTTTTCCATTGACTGTTCTTTTCATAGTGATTTTGAAATTAATTTCCATGCTGCATCACAGAAAACAATTTCGCCCACAAATGGAGGCATTTTGCTTGTCGATAGTTTGGTCTTTTCAATCAAGTGAACATATTCTACAGCTATATACCTCCACGCCGTTTAAAATTCTCGGCCACAAAATGGGCCATTGAAGAATTTATAAAATGTGAAGATGACTATTTTCTCCGACAAAAGTTTGATCAGGAACACATTTGTCCCGTGAACTTGTCCCCGTTTCGCCCACCGTGTTCCAGCCTAGCAATGTAACCTAACCACGTCCGGATGTCCCTGGCTCTCCGCCGATCACGGTGTCACGTTAGATGACCAATCAATCTTTGCATTAGTCACCTCTCGTGCACGCTGCCATGACATTTCCTCCATGCCGGCCATCACAATGCAAGTTGGCAATCAGATTCTGAATTCTGATGAGCACAAAATTTTCTGATGTGTAGTTTGACGTGTTGCCTGCGATTTATCTCATTCTGCATGCATATGTTCGGCTGCTATCCAAATCCATCACAACATATACAAAGCTTGGTCTACTTTACTATATTATTAGAACCCCATATTTTCCTATATTCCCTTTCTCACTCCTATTCTCCCAATCTCGTGAGACCAAGCCAACACACTAAGGGCGTCCCCAACGGGCTTAAAATCGCTATCTAGGAGCAGCTGGCAGCCAATCAGAAGTTGTCTGGTTACCGCGCTAGCGAGCACTCAAGCGCCTATCTCGCACGCTTTCCCAGAATTCTTGAGTCTCTGACAGGTTTGCAGCTTCACTGCACTATTGATCTTTTCTCTTTTTTAATTGTTTCACAGCTAGCGATTTCTATCTCTCGTTGCGGACGCCCTAAGCTGCCGTCGGGCTAGCAGAAGAAGAAAAAAAACCAAAAACTTTAGCTTCTGCCGCATTCTCTCCCTATCGTCCCTTTTCTCGTAAGATGCAGCTGCGTGCCTCCACGCGCAAGCACAGCACTGGAGGCAGGCCCGGCCCTGGGGGGGTGCGCGCGGTGCCTGTGCACAGGGCCCTCGATGCCAAGGGGCCCAAACCCAAGGTGTGTATATACACTACTCCGTATAAGCTATACAATATGTAGGTGGTATACTGAACTCTGGTTGCCTATGGCCCATAGAAAAATAACAAGTGTGTGGGTGAGGAACAACCTGTATGCCTATTCGCTCGCTCTGTAACTCCATTCCTAGTTCAAGTAAAGTGACGTGCCCAATAGGCCCTCTTCCCTGTGCCCCTTTTCTTGATTGTTTAATGTTTGATTTGCCTGATAATCGCCTCGCAAACTATGAGATTCCAATTTGGGGTTGGAGAATTATTATAGAATGGTGCACCAAGGGCAGTGAATAATTATTAACTCTATATTCAATTTAGACTAAAAATTCACTGATGGATATGCATGGTTCACTATGCATTAGAAGTGAAAAAAAAAGTGATACATAGTTTATTTCTACTGTATATGAAGGGCCTATCGCCTATCTTTCTAATCTTGCTCCAGGTCCACAAATTGACAGGACCGGGCCTGACTGGAGGACGGCGGCGTCGGCAAGCAGCTCGGGCGGCAGCTTCTGGAAATCGATGCCAGCTGGTTCGCATGGGAGCTTGTGGGGCCCTCGTGTGGGCGCTCGCGGGAGGCGGCGGGAGGCCGGCGTGCGCCCCGGGTGGTGCGCGTGCTGCTGGACGGCGGAGGGGACCACGTCTGCGTGCCTGCGCGGATGGCCGGGCGCTTTTTCTGGTGGCGATAAGCCGAGCTGGTGCGTTGCGGGCTGCTATTCTTCGGAGCCGGGAAAAAATGTGAATAACACCAACACCGAACCAGACACGGAGATGAACACGGAGACTCCCAGCTGTGCACGAGAGAAGAGGCAGAAACGTCGGAGGCGGAAAAAAAAAGCAGAAAAAAAGAGGTGGGACCAAATTTTCTCTTTATTAGTAGGTATAGATTTCACTTAAACTGCCATTTTTTTTTTACCTGAATCAACAAACATAATAATGTAACACGGTCGACAAGGATCACCAGCATCCAAACTCTTAAGAACATGTGATGCAGCTTTCCCGGCAAAAGGTTCGATCCAACTTAGACGGACCACAAGAATTTGTCTCTGAGCTCTCATCCTTTCTTTCCGTTAACGTTCGAAATTCCCCGTCTAGCCATCATCACTTTTATAGGGGTATCAAGCTTCTCCAGGTGAAAGACTTTAGACCAATGGTGCCGAATCAACTGTCCTGGGGATCAAGAGATGGTGGAGATGTCATTCTGAGAATGTAAAAATTCTCAAGGCATATACTCAAAACACTTTCACTTTCAACTGTACAAATTGTGAGACATCTACAAGATCTCCTGTATACTAAAATGTAATATAAGCAGATACCATACATAATTCATGAACAGATCAAGATAAATTTGTGCAAAACAGTTATGAACTGTTGAATCCATTTTTTTATGTACTTCTGAAAAGCAGAAATATATTAAGCAGATGTCTAGAGTTTGAAAGGGTCCGCAAAAAAGAATATCACAATATAAGTCTCCATAATTTATATTTAAGAATGGACACTTTAAAAAGTCTAAGCTTCAAACACTTATTTTGTGTTTTTCTATTGTGGAAGGAACAAAAGGTGATAGAGAATTAGGTCACCACTTTAGACAACATTGGATGGAGGAGAACCATCTTCAGACTGTGTTGTACAGCTAAGAGAGTTGCTACAAGAGCCTTTTCTGTACTTGCGGAGTACCAGTTTCCTTTGAAAAGTCCACAAGGTTTCTGGAGGATTAACCATTGTTAATGCTATAGTCTTGCTGGAACAATCCTTAAGGTTTTACTAACCTAGTTTTTCTGGTAGCTTCAAGTACGGTTTAACAATAGTATCAAAAAAGTAAGATTTAACAAACCTTTTCACCTAAAAAGGTTTTGTTTTTAATGATTATTTAAGCACCCTGAAGCTAATAAACTATCCTTCTTGATTTTGACATGCAAGACATTATCTTATTGCTTAGTGAACCAAACTTAAGAACCTAATTCTCACCTAGTTCAGATAGCCCCTCGGTGGCACAATCTTCACTCCAAATCTTCAACTAAATGCTGCCATATGGCAAGTGACAGGAACTTCACTGTTGGTTCTAAACAAGATTTTATCAGAACCAAGCCGCAAACCAAAGAATCTGAAGAAAGTAGAAGTAAAAGAAAAGGCGAGCTGTTCTGTGAGGCAACTATCAGAACTAGTAGGTTTTATCAGACCTGCGCAGTCACGCTCATCTGAAAAGAGTAATTCCATCAGCTTATTAGTGAAAATTTTGGGGATAAAGCTTGCATTGGGTCAAGAAGAACCGCTTCCATATTGAAGCCACTCAAGAAATTTTGCTTTGAACCAGCACAAAAGCTGTGCTGAGCATCGATTCCCTGCTCGAAACAAGCTCAAGTACCATGTGCTCTTATCCTCTGAACACCTGGGTCTTATTGTCCATTATGCTTCTTAAACAGAATTCAGCATGTATGTACAACTGATAAGTGGCCAACTTAGCATGAGCAGGTGCAGAACGTGGACATACGAAGAAATGAGATTAAAAATCTACCGGTGTGCATCAAGTAATCTGCCAACATTATAAATAAATATACAACATACTGATGCTTCGAGCTTTCAGTGGCCCAATATTCCTTAGACTACCAGAACAGAGACTGATATAGCACATGAAAATAACTAACCAAGAACTGACCTGTCACAAGTGGACTTAGCAAACAAAATATTGAGACCGACTCCTGACTACTACACAAGCTGGACACATTTGTGACCTGTCACAAGTCGCCTTCTTTGAGGTTGTTTTCGCTGCAAAACATTTTCAAGCCTGGTCCACTTAAGCAGCCATAGTTGAGGGCGTTTTTGAAGCATACATGCCAAGATCTTTTGTTGCTCAATGATGTTTTCAGTGTGATTTGATTTCACATGCTTCCAAAAAACCAACCGAAGACCAAAAAGGACCCTTTCAAAGTCTGCATCATTAGCACAATTTGCATAAATACTTCAGATAGGGGTGTGACAACAACTTAGTGAAAATTAGTGTTTGCAAGTAGCAAAGTACAGTACCACTAATTTAATATGCTGAAGATTAGGAGCTGATGTAGAGCATGGACTTTTGGGTAGAGTTTTTGTTTTGTTGTAAAAACACATTTTTCTAGCTTGAAACAAGTCTAAGATGGTCGTGATTTTGTTGCCTTTTTTCTGAAAACAATAATTCTTGTCTGAATTCAAGGGTTTCAATAAACTAGCTGTGCCAATTCATTTTGGCTTAGGTATAGAACTATGTATTTTAAGCATATTTTTTATTTTTAGATTAGAATGAGGTAAATATATTGCAGTTGGTCCAAAACTCCAAACTATTAATTCAGGTCACAATAATCATTTATCCGAAGGTATCACACAAACATTTCCTGAATAAAGTATTCTAAAATCAGAATGAACTAAATTACTGTGTATCAATATGGCATGGGTTTTCAACGAGAAATTTAAATTTGCATGTTTATCAGAAAATTAAACTAAACACAGTTGCAGGAACCATAAGTGCTCACAAATAGGTGCGTGAGATTAAAAATCTACCAGTGTGCATCATGTAATCTGCCAACATTATTATAAGTAAATATAATGATGCTTCAAACTTTCAGTGGCCCAATATTCCTTAGACTACCAGAATTTGAGTTCAATATTCTCAGACTAATAGAGACTAACATCCACAAGAAAATAAGTAAATAACGAACCAAAAACTTACCTGTGCCAAGTGGACTTGGCAAGCAAAATATTGAGAGTAACTCCTAGCTTCCAACTAGCTGGACACAATTGTGACATGCCAGACAGTTGTTTTGATGACTGTGAAGGTGCATAAGTCCCCTTCTTTAAGGTTGTTTTCGCTGCAAAACCTTTTCAAGCCTTGTCCACTTAAGTAGCCATAGTTGATGGCATTTTTGAAGCATACAGACCAAGATCTTGTGTTGCCCGCCGATGTTTTCAGTGTGATTTCACATGCTTTCAAAAGACCAACCAAAGAGCAAAAGGACCCTTTCAAAGTCTGCATTATTACCGCAATTTGCATAAATGCTTCAGATAGGGGCAGGACAACTTTTGCTAATAACAATTTGCAAGTATCACTAATCAAATATGATGAAGAGTAGGAGTTATGATAAGCATAGAGTTTTGGTAGAGTTTTTGTGTATTGTAAAAACACATTTTCCTAACTTGAAACAAGTGTAAGATGGTAGTGGTTTCGTTGCCTTTTCTGAAAACAATAATTGTATATTTCAAGTGTGTTTTACTGTTTTTCATTTTTATTTAGATTAGAATGAAGTAAATATCATGCGATGGTCCAAACTATTAATTCAGCATTAGGTCACTATAACCATTTATGTCAAGGTATTGCACAAACAATTTCCAGAATAAGGTATCCCACAAATAATCAGAATTAAACCAATGTGGCGTGGGTTTTAAAACGTAATTTGCAATTTGCATGTTTATCTTTCAAAACTGAGAAGATCCAGTTGCAAAATTCAAGGTGGAGCAAGGAGACTGATTTGCACTGGGTTTAATTTCTCATTTGTTGACAAGTATGTTTATCAACAAATTAAACTAAACAGAAATAGCAGGAATCGTAGTGCTCACAAATAGGCTAGTGAGATCAAAGCCAGTAATCCGCTTTGTGAGTGAATGACGTGGCACGGTGCAGACAAGTTTCTTCTGCGATACGGCCTTCTTCGCAGAAATTGGGGAAAGATTTGGTTTTTCGTGATATACATCCAGACGGGTACACTCATTCCTGGTCTTCTTTTTCTTCTTGATAGGTGAAACACCAATCTCTTTATCACCTGCGCAATCAATATAATGTCACATTATTTAAAGTGACAATCCATAACTAAAGCCATTCAGGACTTGTACACTGTGCTAACTCACCTTGTTTTGGCACGGTGCTTGCACCTATCACTATCAAGTCATCAGTCATGTCTGCAGCTGCTGCTCCATACTCCTTTGAGTACCCGTTCTGCAGGAACGCCTCAACTGTGAACACCATGTTATCTTCATACCGGAACTGAAGGATGTTCCCTTCAGACAGATCGTGAGAGGTTAGAAACTGCGCCCAGCCATCTCCAAGTAGCACTCCCGACTGACCGCGCTCCAGTTCAACATGCCAGAACTTGCCGAGAGGGCTGAAAACCATGGCCTTCTGCGTACTCGACCAGCTTCCAGTCAGGTGGTCTTGCACGAATTTGTCAGGAATTCTCTGGAAGAATGTTGCAAACAAAAGAAACAATGCCCAATGTGGCACAAATAGCTAAATTAGATTGGTTAAATGTTGTTGCTTGTGCAGAAAGATCAGGCATGTGCCATCAATGGCAAATTTTCTAGGTTCCATTGGAACATTATAAACTACACATGTGGTATATAGCATGCTAGTTGGTGTAAGTGTTCAGTGAACAGAGAGGTGGGTGAGAGCTTGGTCACCATCTTTTCCATGTCTTCCGTGTGAAGCACTCTCATGAACCGGGGCCTGTTCTTGCCTGCTGTCACACCTGCACAGTGCAGCCATGTGACAGAATCGTTCAAACAAAATCAGCACGAGTTTATTTGCCGATTCGAATGTAACATGTCCGGTGATTGATGTTCACCTGCGTGAGGCGTGTAGAAGCGCGCGAGGCAGCCGGCGGCGTCGAACGCCCTAACAGTGGCCACCCCGCGCCGCTCCAGCCTGAACACCACGCTCCACCCGGCGCCGATCCCGTGCGCGGCAGCGAACTCAGCCCAGGCACCGCCGAGCTGCCACAACGACGACCCCCGCCCGCACGCCGCAGCTCCGCGCGCCAGACCTTACCGAGCGGGCTCACCAGCAGTACCACCACCGCCCTGCCATCCTCGCCGGCGAGCTGCGCCGCGAACTGCCCCGGGACGCGCTGCATGGATCAGGCACACAGCAAGTTAGTAGGGGCAATGTATCACTCACAGTGGGGCTTCGCTCCGGGAGAATGAACGCGTGCCGTGCGCGCCCCGGCGAAAAACGTGTGAAAGAAACGAGGAGTCACTTGGTGAAGGTGTAGCGGTGTTCATTACCAGGTGATGGAGGGAGGACGGCGACAGCAGCGCCGCCGCGTACTTATCGCCGCGCGCGGCGGACGGAGGGCGACATGCTCGCTCCGACGGCTGGGGTGGACCTGGACCGTGGACGACAGACACGATGCGAGCGGCGTGAGTGCGCGCAGGCTGCAGGAAGAAAAGGAGACGGGCGGCGACGGTTGGAGTCCACGAGGCCCCCAAACAATAGTTTCTTTTTTTTTTTTTTTTTTGAAAAAAATCGCAATACTGACGGAAGGAGTAATCTAATCTTGCGAAATCATGTAAACATTGCAATTTCCTAATAAATAGTAGTTTTTTTTTGAAATAATCTTTTGCCTAATCATGCCCTCTAGTATCATTTATCACATCTCTTTGTATAGGTTTCCATATAGATATGGTTCTTATATGAGAAATCATTTCCTCTCTCTTCTTTAATTCCAATGTCACGTTACCATTTTGCTTAGTTAATATTCTAATTAGCAAAGATAGAAAATAAAGCATATTTTTACTCTCTTGGGTGTGACATTGTGGCGCTGGTCGGCAGTACTAGTAGTATTCATCATTTCTAGCATCAAAACTGTCATGGAGAGATCAAAGGTATCATAATAGAGTAGCATCATGCCGTTTGGTGCAAAAGGCATCGACACCAAAAAAGATCACAGCCGACTGTTGAGAATTTACAAAGATGGCTCCGGGAAAGTGGTATGCAATATTAAGAGTTTCACTGCAGGCTGTCTCGTCTTCCATCAGCCAAAGAACAAAGGGCAAACAATTAAGAAAATGTTTTTGACGGGACTCATGCTAAAACAGCCCAAACATTAACTGGCTATGCCAATGCGATGCAAAAAAGCTCTTTTTAGCATGACAAGCAAAGCGCAGCAAAATGTCAAAACAGCAGAATGTACAAGTTCAGTGCTCAATAAGAAACTAATGCAGAAAGAACCAGTGGAATGTGAGCGACGTCGATGAACAGCAAACAAAATGTAGTAATTTTAGTCTTACTGAGATGGTGAGGGAGTCACACAGCAGCCACAACAGAAAAGAAAGTGAGCAAATTGGATCGCAACATGAGTATACGACACAGACCCTTCAAGGCTTTCCCAAGTATTAGCTAGTGTTTTACTCAGACTGAATCCAGTTAGTCTAAGCAATGGTGAAAATACAGATCAGTTTAGAGCTAAGATCAACCCTAGCATGTATCACAGACTATCCAAAGAAAAATCTGAACAAGCATTGTAGAGAATAACACGAACTCTCCACCTTAATGTACATTGCGCATTGCAGAACTGATCCGATGACTAATAAATACTAGGAACTTTGAAGGTTGCCTTGTTGTGACCATAACCTTTGCACCTGCTGCAGCACACTACCCCCTTTGATTGCAAGCGAGGATCAGTGGGCTTCTCTTTCCCGAGCTAAGATCAACATGTATCACAGACTAAAAAAAACACCAGCACTAACATTGCAGAGAATAACATGAACAACTCTCCACCCTAATGTACATTGCACAACTGATTTGATGAAATACTATGTGCTGATAGGAACTTTGCAGGTTGCCTTGTTGTGGCCATAACCCTTGCACCTGCTGCAGCGCACTGCCCTCTTGATTGCAATGCGAGGATCAGCAGGCTTCTCTTTTGGCCGGCCAACCCGACGGCGGGTTCGCAGTGGGCATGGGTATGTTGCTGGACTCTGAGCTGGGTCGATTAATGTAGGTGGCACAACAACATCAGGTATGGGATTTATTGACAAGGAATAGGTCAAGCGGTAGCATCCTGTTGTGAAGTACTTCACACAGTAGTCATATGCATATTGCCCAGTGCGATCCAATACAGCAATCGCATGCATGCATGGCAGCCCAGAAATATGCCACCTTTGGCAGGTGCATTCCCATGTGTCAAGGTTGACAACATTAACTGAGTCATCACAGACCTTAAATACGTTGCCATTTTCACCGTTTTCTGCTGGAAGGACATTGAGGGTGTGAGCTTTGTTCATCTCTTCCTGAAGCTTCTGATTGGCCGCCGGTGTTAATACCTCAGTCCATGCATTGGAAGACTCCCTGCGTGTATACATCATCTCCATCAGCTTGCACCTTATCGTGTCAACCAATTGCACAACTGAAAGCTCATATCTCGTGGGAATCCACTCAGACACAGTGCCAAAAATATTACAAGAATACTGCCCATGACGTGATCCCTTAAAAAAAGCATCTGACCACTGCTCAGGTTTGATCTCCAAGAGCCAATCAGCAAGCTTGTCAGATTCACTTTTGACGAGCTCAATATACTGGTTGAACTCATCAGCTGTGCATGAATATATGGCCTTCTTAAGATGCTCAACCATGGAATCTTTTAGTTCCTCAGTCCATGCATCATCCAGTTGCGCCTTAAATTCTTCAATAAGAGACTCCACACAGTAGCCATGATGACTCTCTTGGAAAACCGAAGATACTACATCCCAAAGTCCATGTTCTCCATTAGATATGAATGTGATGGTTCGAGATGTTCCAAGTGAAGATTTTAGTTGCTCGAGAAACCAATGCCAATTTTCACGTGACTCATCATCCACAACACCAAAAGCAACTGGGAACACATCACCTTCACCATCAACTGATGCAGCAGCCAGTAGCTTCCAATGCTTATTCGGTTTTGCAGTTATCGCTTCAAGAAAAAGGAGTGGCCTGCACCCATGCTCAAAACCATGGAGCGAGGCATGGAATGCAACAAAGAAACGAAACTTTGAATCTTCCAAGGCCACTACAGTTGCCACACTTCCAGGGTTTGTCTCTACAATCCTTTCACAAAACCAAGGCAGCTGACTGCATGCCTCTTCATGTGTACTATAAAGTTCCTTCTGAGCAATTGATCTTCCACGCCAAGCCTGTGAATAGTTCAGGCATAGTCCATACTCTCGTTGAAGATCATTTGCAATATCTCTGGGCCTGTAGTTTGGACTATCACGCAACTTTTCTTTTATGACACTAGCAACCCATCGTTGCGAAGCCAACCGATTACTTTTGACTGTTTCTGATTCACAGGTGTGGCTTTCAGATATTTTCTTGATCATAAATTCTTTCTTTGCAGGGGACTTAGAAGCATGTATTCGCCATGGGCAACCTTCACCAGTGCATTCAGCAGTCACCCGAGATGAATCGTTCTTGATAAATCTGTAATGGAATCTATGTGCAATGGCATACTTATGTAAGGCATCACGGAAATCCTTAGGTCCTTCAAACACTTGGCCAACTCCAGTTATCACATTCTTCCAACTTGCACAAACCTTTTGTCTCTTAGAACCATCCTGAGTTGTTGGGGTAATGGCAAAGGCATCTGTGGGTGTGGGCGAGACAGCAACAATGCTCTTTGACCTGAAAAAATTGCCTCATGTCATTCTGCAATTTACTAATGCGACAACAAAAATTAGGACAGTAGACAAGTACCTGTTGTCAGCTTTCTTCATGACATAAATGTATGTCGAATCTGACTCCGCATGGAATTCAACCATGCGTCGCAGGTCCTTGTCATTGGAAATAGAGATCAAAGTTTTATCATTCTTTGGAAGGAAATACTTGAATGCGAACTGGTCGACCTTCAGATTGTTCAGGGTGGATGATATCTCTTGCTTAAATGCGCTAAAAGTCCAGTCACTTTGGACATGCATAGCATGTGCCTCTCCACCAGAATATGACATGTGTCCATCTTCATCGGTGGTGAATTCTCCACCTATTTGAAGAACAGCTAATATCTGTCCCTTCCCCATAAGTGTCTCCTTCCTGCAAAGAGACAACAAGTTCAAGAATTAGGCTACTAACTGATTTCTCTTAGACACTCCATGTGTGTCTATTAAACAATTCTAAAGAGGTAACAAACATTTCCAATGATTAAATGCCATGTTTTTTGCAAATAGTTGGAGAAATAGAGGATTTAATGCGCAAACAGAAGGTACTGCTCCTATGGAAATGGCTAGATGCCTAGGGCGTAATTGGTTTCCCGCATGGAGTCAGACAAGGCTGGCTGGATGCAGCATGCAGAAGGTAGATGTTTGGTTGGCCGGACGTCCACGTGTGCCAGACTTTGTGGGTGCAAAATGGCCCGGGAAATGAAATCTGATTTTGTTTCTGGCGAGCCTAGCTCATGCAGTGCACGTCACACATCCACTGCTCTCTTGGCGCATGCAGGGAGCGAGTACGGATAGACAAACCAATCAAGTTCTACGATGAGATGGTATCGATAGTAACGTACGCCAAACAAGGTGCTCCTACATGCAGACCCACCAATCAAGTTATGCAATGAGATGGTTGGATGGTAATGTAAGCCAAGCAAGGTGCTCCAACATGCAAAGACCCGCCAATCAAGTTCTGCGATGAGATGGTAACGTAAGCCAAACAAGGCGCTCCTACATGCAGAGGTCCGCCAGAACCTAGCTGCTAAATGCCAGCATTATTACCTGAAAACCAGAACCAATTACAATCTAGTGAGCAGAATGAATGGGAAAACTAGTAATTGGTTGCCTCTTCCAGAAGAAAACTTGAAATTAACTGGTGTGGGAATAATAGCATATTTTGATTCATATGCATTTTAAACATATTCCAGGATGATGAAATACTAAACATATTCCAGGATGATATGCGAAAAAACTCATACAACGTCCATGTAAAGAATTGAAATTGCTGCTCCTTTTACGGAGGCGCTCAGTGTACCATGATACATTACTTTGAGAAAGCAAGCAGCAGATAAGCGAGCACAGAAAAACCTAATACTTCGTTCTGGTTTTCAGTAGAGTACGGATTTGTGTGGCCTAATCGGATTAATCTTGCCTCTGCCATAAGAAAACATGAAATTAACTGGTGTGGGGATAATAGCATATTTTGATTCATGTGCATTTTAAACATATTCCAGGATGATATACTAAAGAACTCATACAACGTCCATGTGAAGAATTGAAATTGCTGCTCCTTTACTCAATCACGGAGAGGAGGTGCTCAGTGTACCATGATACATTACTTTGAGAAAGCAAGCAGCATATAAGCGAGCACAGAAAAACCTAATACTCCGTTCTGGTTTTCAGTACAGTACGGATCCGTGTGGCCTACTCGGATTAATCTCTACCTAATCTATACCTAATACTAAAAATTTCGTCTCAGCCACGGTCGAGAAGTCCGCGTCCAAAAACAGAAGGAGCCCGACAACGAAATTGGAAATCCACATGGACCAAATCGAAACCAACATGGACAAGTAGACCGAATCGAATAGGAACATACTGAGTCAAAAATTAAGGAAGCAGGCAGTGGGTACAAATCAAATATGTGCGAAGACAGATTACAAACCCTAGGTTCCCTAACAGATGAGCACGCGAAGACGTCAAGTTTGGCCAGCTGCTTGACCGCCGCGGCGAGGGGCAAGGCGGCCAGCGTGGATGCCGGCACCGGAGGAGCAGGGGAGGCTCGGCACGGGGAACGGGGAGGCCGGCGCTGGGAGGGGTGGAGGGTGGCGTCGGAGGGACGAGTGAGGCCGGCGGCGGCGATGCCGAGCCCCTAGAAGGGAGAAGCGATGTGGGAATATGGATGGGACTGGGATTCATTTACTCAATCGCCTACATACCCACCGTCCAACTCCGATCCAAGCGTTCGTAGCGTCTCCATGCTAAAAAACCCTATAAACTTTCGTCCATTATCTAAAAAAAACCCTATAAACTTTTTCAAAACCGGTTAAATTACGGCTAAAACAGTTTTGAAAAATCATAATAAAGTATAAAAAATCATAAAATAGAAAATCCAATTGTATTAGACTCTAGAGGAGTAGAACTATACAATGAACATATTATATGCTTTAGTACACTCTTTTACAACTATGAAAAAAAGCATAGATCTAAAGCTATAACAAAAAAAAAAATAAACTAAAGCATATTATATTATATGTTCATTGTGTAGATCTACTCATTTGGAGTCCAACACAATTGATTTTTATTTTATGATTTTTATATGATTTACTATGATTTTTGAAAAACTGCTTTAGAGGATAATTCTACGATTTTGGAAAGTTCATGAAATGATATAGACTGTTTTATAGGTTAGTGGTTATGTAGCCCACCTCCCATAGGTGAAGGTGTGATATAGACTTTTTTCCTATTATTTAAGAACACAGTCCCATCTCCCAATGTTACACCGACCTATGAACCCACTAATCTATACCTATTAATAAAATATATATTTATATTTATATCCATATTTATATTTATATCTATATCTATATCTATACCTACTAATAAAGAGAAAAATTTCCGCCGTCTCCCTATCTTTGGTCCACCCAGGCTTGGTCCAGCCTTCACGATGCCTATAGGATTCCTACGCATACACGATTCAAGCGTCGGCGTTGCCTATACGATTCCTACGCATACAGGATTCAAGCGTCGGCGTATCTTGTGCGTTAACGAGTCCAGTTCAGTTTTCCTGTTGGAGTCGGAGAGCTAGGCCGTGGGCCATGGCTATATCAGGCTAATAGTTGTCGTGCGCTACATTGACATGCATGCTGGCCTATTAATACCCGTCGACGATCGAGGAACGATTGGCTCCCGGACTTCCAACACGGTTGCTGTCCCTCGGTCGCCCAGGGTAACGTCTCGCCGATCCATCATAAGGCTGCGGATCAACAAGAACAACAAAATATGAATCCAGGTTGGTATATTACTTTTTAAAAAAAAAGCTTCAACTATATTTTTGCTATTTTAATAAAAAGAAAGCATTGCGCTTAACTCTCATGCAGGTAATTCTTTTTGCAAAGGGAGTCCAGTGTTGACTGCCAGAAAGAAGAAAAGAAAGGTGATAGAGACCAATGAAGAAAAACAAGAAAAATTAAAGAAACGTCGTGAAGCCTATCAACAGAAGAAAAAAAGGACCCAAGAGATACATGGTCTATTGTTTGTATGGTCACTCTTACGACTTGTGGCTTGATTAGTTTCAATTCTTCTTCAAATTAGATGTTTTGGGTTTTGCTTTTTGTTATTGGTAAATTTGGCCGGCTTAGGTATCTGTCTCCATCCAAACAGATCATCCGAAGAAACTGAAGTTTTTTTTATGCACACAACCAAAGTATTAGAAATTTAGAAAAGCATGAAGTCGCACAAAAAAGAATTTTTGAAGAGCATCGAGCAACAGGTAGCACTCACACGTGTGTTGGGCCTCCTCGTCCCACGACGTAGTGGTGCAACCGCCTCCTCGGTGACGGCGGTAGCAATGTACCACACCCAGCCACAAGGCATGCACGCGAGAGTCGGCCGACTGCGCCGCCCGCAATGCTTGGGTGAAAGGCCTGTCCCACTTGCCATTGAAGTATATGGCACTGACGAGCATCGCCCCGATCTCGGCGTCGCCCACGGAGGAACCCCTTCGGGCGATGAGCCCTTTGGTCTTGTTACGAAATACACCCAGTTGTTGATCTCCTACCGTGCTTCCTCTGCCAGCGTACATGTGTATGTGTGTGGATTATTACTGCATATTGGGTAACAAGGTTGCTACTGATTTATCAGGCATTTATTAAGCGCTGATCGACGGCGGACGAAGCAGGTAGAAGAAGAACGTTAGGCACACGTTTGTCTTTGTCTTGAAAATCCATGCCGTGCGCCTCAGCCTTGAAGCACTCGATGGCGGTCACCGGCTTCAAGACCACCTCGTGATGCCGGGCGCTTCACGCTAAGGCGATGAGCGGCCTGCGGGCGATGGAATCGTCGGCCGGGCGCCCTGCGGACGAGCCGAGCAAGGTGTTGGGTGACGCGCGCCCGAAGGGTCGAGAGCTCGTCGGCACCGCCACCGAGGCCATCTCGGCGGTGCGTGCTAACGCTGATATTTTTTTTTTCATAAATGTTTAATACTTATTTCCCGTTGCAACGCGCGCGGGCAATTTTGCTAGTACCTACTAATAAAGAGAGAAAATTTCTGCCAATCGCCCTTTTTTTTAATCGCCTTTCACCTCTTTTTCTGTCCGCGGACCTCTCTCTCTTTACGTGGGCGGGCTCCTAATAAGCCATGTCCTGTTCTCCCACGAATCCTTGACCGATTGAGTCCGAAACCAAATAGAATAGATAGAAATCGAGAATAGGAATCACCATAAATTAAATTGACCTCTTTTTCTCCGCGGACCTCTGCTACCACAATCCTTATACGAGACGCCAGCGCCGCTCACGCATAGCCGCGGACGCGTGGCCGCGGTAGCAGCGGCGCTGGCGCGTGCGCCGGGAGGGGCCGGGTGGGGGCGGAGCGGCCGGCGGCGATAGCGCCGCGACGCCGAGTGGGTGGGCGAGGCGGCGCGCCGCTCGCCGTAATTTTAAGGGTGCCGCCGCTGCGTAGCTTTAGGTTCCGCGCCGGCCGCCGCCGGGAGTTCCGGCGAGGTCGCGGCGAAAGCCCCCGCGCCTCATCTCTTCCGGGTATAGATTCCGGCCGGCCGGGCGGCGATCGTGAACGCGGCGGTGGTGGCGGCTCGGCCGGCGCGGCGAAGCGGGCGCCGCCGAGCCGGCCAAGCAGGCCCATCCGGTGGGCATGGGTGGCGGCGGGGGAGCTCGCCGGAATCCATGGGGCGGCGGGCTCGGTGGCGGCGTTGGAGAAGAAGGGGGGGGGGAGGGGCCGGGCGCCGCCGGGCGCCCCCAGGGCTCGCCGGAGCTCCGACGAGCCCTGGGGCGCCGGCGGCGGGCGCGGGGGCGGGGCGGACTCGAGGAGGAAGAAGGGGTGCGTGGTGTGCGCCGGTAAGCGTAGCGGCGCGCGTGCGCCGCCAAGCATCCCCCTCTGTTACGTGGGCAGGCTCCTAATAAGCCATGTCCTGTTCTCCCACGAATCCTCGACCGATTGAGTCCGAAACCAAATAGAATAGATAGAAATCGAGAATAGGAATCACCATAAATTAAATTGCGTTGCGTGTCCAAAAACAAAACAAAGGCGAGGGGATCGAGCCCCCGCTACCGCTGCCATGTCCATGGAGCCCCACCTCAGCCCCTCCAAAAAAATTTCAGCCACGGAGCTTTGTTTGGAGAAGCTGAAGCTCTGTAAGAGGGGCTGGAAACAGGGGCGGATGTACCAATCTAGCGTCCCCTGGCGGGCCAGACCTCCCTGCCGGAAAGAACCCGCCCCTCCCTGGCTCTCCTCTCCATGGCCGGCGGCGACTGAAGAGCAGGAGCGTTGAGCCTGAAGCCGCGAACAGGCGGACAGCGGACGGAAGAAGACGAAGGCAACGCGGAGCGTTATTTCCTGGAGACCTGGACTGCGGTTGGGCCTTTTAAGTCTCAATTGGGCTGTATCTATCTATTCTATTTCTATAAATAATATGTGTACTCCATCATGAAGCCCATATAGAACGTGTAACACCTAGCGTCAAGCCGTTGATTCAGGTGATGATTAATAAACATCCAATGATTAAGAAATTACCGTTATTTCTTTTATTTATAGTTGTGGGCTCAAAGAGATAGTGCCCTGACGACGTGCCATTGCAAAAGTAACCATTGTTTGAGTTTGGACTCCGAATAATTGTAAGCACATTTAACATTTGGAATTCAGATATGTGTGGCTAATCAATTATGTCTTGTCTATATTTATGTAGATGGGGCCGGTGTGGGAACGAGACTACTGGCAATTGGCAACTGGGACTTGGATGCGCTGAACCGTTGGTGCCATTTTTGGCTTGGATGGAATGCCATTTTTGGCTTGGATGGAATCTAGAGCAACATCAGATATGAGTAGTAAAGTTTATACCTTATCCTCTCCATATCCTGTATTTTACTATATAAATTTAACTACCTCCTCCGTGGACATGGCAGTGCCAACGAGTGAATCTCGTTCCTCTGTCCCATAGAATGTTTAGACATATATTTAGACTATTAAATACTCACTCCCTTCCAAATTGTAAGTCACTTTGAATTTTTGGTTCATCCATTTTACTATGTATCTAGATATAATAATATGTCTAGATACATAGCAAAAAATGGATAAACCAAAAAGTCAAAGCGACTTACAATTTGAAACGGAGGGAGTATATATACTAATTGAGGAACTATATGCACAAATTAAGACTAATTTGCGAGACATATGTGGTGCTATAGTAAACATGTGTTAATAATGGATTAGTTATTATGCTTAATAAATCTGTATCGTATATTACTTATGTATTTGAACACTCATTTTGACATATTATGTGACACCCGATGTGACCCTAAACCCTAAATTATTATAGGTCGACATAGTGAACTTTCCAAATTCGTGTATTTATTATTGAATGATGTCATATTAAACGCTCGAAAACACAACATACATAATAAAAATCAATAAATAGTAAAATTCCTCTTTCCCGTTAGGAAAAATGACAGAGAAAAAAATTCACCCGTGCATCCGTAGCAACGCACGAGGCATATTTCCTAGTCTATTAATAAAGAGAAAAAAATTCAGACATCCACCCAATTCTAATCTGGCCTAACTACCGGTCCACTCGCTGGCCCACTCGCCAGTCCAACTACCAGACCAAAACCAACCTACGCTCGGGTCCGGCCCAATCGAAGGATGCTCCTCGCGTCCAGCCCACTTCAGTTGAACCCAGCTACACAGCTCTCGACCCATCCAGCCCAGTCACCCCGGAGAGAGAGAGAGAGAGCCTGTCTGCCACTCACGGCGTCATGCTTCCGCTCCGCCGTTGCAGCCTGCGCGCTTGCCGCAACCCTTCGCTGTGCGTACGCCGCGCCCACCGCTCCACGGCCGACAGTCCGTCCATCCGCCAGCGCAGGCGACGCCTCTCGACTAGCCACCTCCTGGGCATCGTGATGGGTATCGGGCTACCAGCGCTCCGACCTCGTGTCCATGCCCACGTAAGTCGCTTCTTCAGATGAGATGACGCCGTATTTTCAAATGCCTCCGATTCCCTTCATCTTCTATCACTGTGAAGCTCAAGTTTCCTTTACTCTTGGTTGCCTCTGCCCTTAAAAATGCTCGATAAAATGCCCCAAGGGCCCTGTTTTCTGGTTTTGCATTCGTACCCTGCCTAAGTCACCGTGAAGCTCCCCTCTCAACGTTTCCTTTACTCTGGGTTGCCTTTGCCATTAAAAATGCTCGATAAAATGCCCCAAGGCCCTGTTTCTTGGTTTTGCATTCGTACGCTGCCTAAGTCATTGCCCTATCATATTGTCCCGTAGTGTATCGGCATGGTGCCTTCCAGCCATTAGCTTAACATACTATAATCCCATTGGATACATTTCTTCCGTTTGGCACAATATCCTGTTATCCACTGCAGTTTGATTATACATGGTTCCAATAACTCTACCTATGTGTGCCCCTACGCAACTCATTTTGGTACACTTTTTTTATATATAATTTTGTTCAAGTATCACTCAACTTATCAACCTAATGCAACGAAATCGTACTACTATATATATAGATTATGTTTCAATGACAGTCGCCTAATATAAATATATATACCACCTTTGCTACTTAAATCTGTTGCATATATGTCGTGTGTTGTTAGATCCAAACCCTGCACGGGTTCCCCGCTAGTTGGATTGACTGTTATCAGCTCCCCAAGCTCTTTTCAGAGGTGCGTCTCCTTAGGTCTCGCGAAAAAAAGAAAGGCCGAGCGAAACGCCGCCGCCGCCGCCGGGGCCGGCCCCGCTCCCCGCCTCCGGCCTCGGCCGTGGTGGTGACGAGGAGCGGGGGTCCGTCCCTTCAACGGCCTTTGTCTTAAGTGAGGGTCTTGGTCGTGTCCTAGGTCTGGGGTTTGCTCGCCGCCCCGATGTTCGACGGTGGAGTTAGGGTTTTGCCGGAGGAGCGTGGCTCCTCCGGCGGGTTCTTTCTGGCGGCGCCGGGCGATGCGGAAGCGACGGCGACGCAGCGCACAAATTCTCCCGGACTTCTTCCGTTCTCAATGGCGATCTTCTCCGACATCAACGAGAGGCCGGAGACCCGCATCCAGTCGAGGGCCGGCACATCGTCGTCTTCTTCGTGTGATGATGTTGTTGACCCCGTTAATCTTGAGGAAGATGATCTATGGTGAAAATCCGAGCTTTGCTCGGGTTGCAGATGGAATCGAAGGATGCGTCGTGGGTACGGAGTTGGCCGATCTTTGGGAGGCGATGTACTCGGTTGATTCGCCTCGAGTAAGCCCTCCTCTCGCGGCCTCCACCTTGTGGAGTTTGGCTCGTGCCCGACGGCGACCGAAGCGGCTTTGGCGGGCGGTGACGAACGAATCTCCAAAGGCTTCGAGGAAGATGAGCGAAGTTTTGGACTTCTTTGTAATTTTCCTTTTCTTGGGATTTCTGTTTGTAAAAGGGTCGGTGTAATGCACCAAGATTAATACATTTTCCTTCTCGAAAAAATCTATTTTGAGAGGTTTGAAAATTCAGACAGCAGATCAATAAGAAAATTTTCATGGAGATCATCATAATCATGTGTTGGAGCATTTGGTCAATAAGGAATGATTTCATCTTAAGTAATTGCTTGCAGCCTACAGAGTTTAGAAATCTTCAAAATGGTCTTTGGCCATCTTTTGTGGAGGGCCTAAAGAAAGTACTTCTCATCTAGTGAATTATGGCTAGAGATCTCTGTGTAATCTTTTCTATTTTCTTTCTATCTTTCTTTGTTTCTTAATTCTCTTCTGTCTCGCTGCTCTTCTCCTTTTCCCTGAACTCTGTACCTTTTGCGGTTTATTTGGTTTAAATAAATTTTCAGTAGGGACTCTTCTACCCCTCTTGTTCTTAAAAGAACATAGTAATACAATGAACAAATCCCATGCATCATCCTGAGTGCTCGCTAGATCTCACACAGCTAGGCGCAGCATCAGGCTACGATCGATGTTGCCATTGTCAGTTGCCACTCACTCTTTCAGCCTCCTTTTCGCCGAGAGCTACAAGTAGGGGTGGTAATGGATCATGGCCCTACCTCCTTCGCAACAAAGAGGCAGTGAGGGAGAACCGGCCGCCCTGCGCATGCAGGAACATATTGCAGTAGTGTGTCCACATACATGCTTCATGCTTGGTGTGTATTCGTTGGCGGAATATGTGCGTGGATTTGGACTTCCCTAGTAATAATAAAGACACGCAGCCGATTGAGCTTGATCTTGGCCATTCCTTTGGGTTGTTTGACATTCTTCATGCATTTGGTTTATTGTTAGTAGTACGTGTATACTACTAACTGACAACTTAATTTATGGTGAATAGTTGGATCAAATGGTTGCACTTGATACTCCCTCCATCCCAATTTATAAGTCGTTTGACTTTTTGTCCCTAAGTTTGACCACTTTCGTCTTATTCAAAAAATTGTACAAATTTTTATTTCTTTTTCGTGGGTTGTTTTGTTAATATAAAATCTTCAAAAATAGCTTAAATTTGATGATATTTGTATAATTTTTTTAATACGACGAGTGGTCAAATTTAAAGTTTAAAAAGTCAAACGACTTATAATTTGGAATGGAGGGAGTATTTTTTAAGCAAACACCACAATCTGCCAAGGGTAGTAATATATCATTGGTTAGTATGCGCACAAATTGAAGTATATATGGTTACTTTTATTTCCAGTTTCCCATCGAGGGGGCAAGTTGAGAGAGAGATATGTAGTCGATCAGAAGCATGTCTTGTGTAGGAGAAGACGAACCTATATTGTTGGCATTATGATTATGGGCGCCCTACAAACTTCTCTCGAGAGACTTAAACAAGCTGAAGCGCCCTACAAATAAAAAAATTTGAAAAAGATGCACTCTGCAAATAGGAATGTTCACTGCACTCGGAGCATATCGTGAGTTGCCCTTTCGACCCGCAAAGAGTTTCTTGATGTGTGATATTGCAGAGAATAAGGATCTAGCGAGCAAACAATTAATTAATCTAATCCACTGGCTCGATCGGAAGACGGATCGAACTTGACGAGCAAACATTCGTTACTACGCTTTGTGGGTTGAACTCGGCGCATCGAGCATATCCGGATGTGATGATGCTTGCGCTCATTCGCTCAACAAGTAAATTAATAACCATTTCGGGTTAACTTTAACAAAGCCAGTAGTAGCTTTTACGATGGGCTTCTCATGCCGCGTGTGTGTGAACGGAATGGCGTGGCCGGATCGGATCGGATTTGTTTCCACTTGTGACCAGCTTGGCCGGGCAATGCACGCGCTACTGGTAAAATCTCACTACCACTACGGGTCTAAGGTTTTAGTGCATGCGCGCGACGCATATTTACGTATATGACATGACACACAGTCACACATCATGCATGTCACCAACTAACCGAGGTCAGGCCTTCCAAGGGAGAGCCTGCAAAAACAACGGGGCTTGTAGCCAAAACTAGGAATACTCCTCAAGTGTTGCAATGTGGAGAGTTGCTAGCATCACCGTAGCGCGGCATTTTTATTTATCGAGGCAGACACTTTTACACCCATGAAAAATTGACTAAATGTGGCGGACAGCTTAATAGGTCCACCGCGGAAAAGAGAGAGGCCCAATAGGCCCGGTTCAGCTCACCACCCATGCGCTAGTATATATAACTAAGATGAAACCCTAAGCCCCCAAATTCTCTTCCTCCCTCAGCAGTCAAACCCTCTCTGTCTCTACCCTCTCACTCTCGGATCCCCCAACTCTTCCGTGTCTCGCGCCCCTCTCCTCTCGCACCGAGGCCGCGATGGCACGACCTCCCTCTCCCTCTCATCTCCTCCCAATCCCTGTCCACTCTTCACTCTCCCTCCTAACGGCTCGGTCATGGCCGCCCGGCTGGTCGCGAGCGATGGAAGGAGGACGCCCCGGCGGTGCGGACGCTGCCAAGATGCTCCGACACCTTCCTATGTCCCTCTTCCACACGCCAGGGTGGTGTCTCCCGATGTGGCGCAGAGCGGTGAGTGTGGGCCCGTTCCCTAGTGGCACGTGGGGGTGGCGGAGTGCGGTCATGAGGTACGCCAACCGTCTCCCTCTCTCTCCCTCACTCTTATCTCTCTCTACCTCACTTATCCCTCTCTCTTTGCAGATCTGGCGACAACAAATGGTTCTAGATCTGGCCATAGTGGGGTCAGATCCGCAACGACGGTATGGCCAAATCGATGGTTCTCCGGTCGGCGGCGCAGCCTTGAGAGGTGGATCCGGCGGTACACGGCCGGGCAGAGCTGGGGATCCAGCGGCGCACGGCTCCCTGAGTGGCAAATTTGGATCTAGGTTTTGGAATGGGCTCGCTGGTGGGCTTGGGAACGGGTTCGCCAATGGGCCCGTGGATTTTTTTTCCAAACCATTAACTTTGGCAGGCATTCCTAACATGCCCACCACGGTTAATCGAATAATCGTGGTGGGTACAAAAACAACCCCCACGGTTAATTCAAGATTAGCCGTGACCTTAAGACCGTGGCGAGCAAAGGGACCACTCACCATATAAAATAGTTTCAATAGTAGTGTGGCATGAGCTGAGAGCGGCACAAGTTCTTGCCTCACTCCTAGTTTTTCTAGCACCGCCGGTACAAGTTAGAATCGATTGTTGCAACGGGAGGAGTGGCTCTTAGTTTTTCTCTCTCCAAAATAAGCATCACACAAGCTACACGTTGTGGAGGGCCTAATCACCCTCAACATTTCCTAAGATATGGTGGTCATAGTAAAAACCATTTATCAGGTACGTCAGAATTGCGCTTCACGATCAAGAAAAAGTTGAAAGGTTGCAATCCGTACTCGATGGAGTACTCCCTGCTAATGTGCATGTTGACCTCTTGATGGATTATTACGTCAGGCGTAGCTTCAGGCTACGATGTTGCCATTGCCAGTTGCCACTCTTTCGGCCTCCCTTTCGTCGAGAGCTACAAGCACGACGTGACCGCTGCCGGGGGCATGTGCACACACCATGATAGGACACATATCATGTCACCAACCGAGGCCACCAATGCCGCGGCATCGCCGCCGTTGCTCCTGAGACATGCATGATGAGCATAAAAACATTTATCACGTCAAATTTAAATTGCGCCTCACGATCAAGCTGAAGCTGAAAGCTAGCCGTACTCAATGGACCGAGTACCCCCTGCTAATGTATGTGTTGACCTCGCCTGTCATCATTCGTATAGCCAAAGCAGACGCCAGCAGAACACGGCCGACAAGAGTGTGTGGCGTGATGGCTTCACTGGTGTGGCGTGTCTACATGTGTAGTGCCCTGTCGATTCACCGCATCGCAACGACCCCGGACTCGATCGGCAATTAAAGTGACGGTTCCTCAATTTGTCACGAAGATTAGAATTGTCTTTTGAAACGGTCAAAGATATTATAAATATAGTATGAGTCGTTTTGGTTGCTTTCGCCAAACGCAACAAAGAGCTAGCGAGCGAGGGGAACTGTGCATGGTGCTCGCTGCTCGGTGAGTTTGTCATCATTTCGCTGCTTGAAGCGTGTAAAATTTCTAATCTTTCACTTAATGAAGCGCATGCTAATGTTAAGGCACGTTTTCGAGAAAAAAGGAAAAAGAAAAAACTGTGCATGTATGCGCTGCTTGATTCTGTATTGGGAAATGTCCGTGGATTTGGGTTTCCTAGTAAAGGCATGCAAGCAGCCAATTGAGCTTGATCTTGACCATTCTTTTGGGTTGTTTGACATTCTTCATGCATTTGGTTTATTGTTATTGTATATTAAACTGGCAACTTTATGGTGAATAATTTGATCAATTGGTCGTACTAGATGCTTTAAAACAAACACGACAATCTCTCAAGTAATTTCAGAATTAGACAAGTTGAGACATATTAACTCAAATGTCTTGTTGGAGAAGAAGTAATAAGCAGTATACTGTTGTCCAGATGATTAATTATGGGTGGTAGTGCTACAACTTCTCTCGACATAAACAAGGTGAAGAAGCGTGCGTTTTGCCAAACAATTTACGAACACGATTCTTCGAAAGGTTGTTTCTTTCCAAACAACAAAGAAAAACAAAAGGCAAATCGGAATGTTCTAAATGAAACAACGCCGGCCACTGCGCTGGCCCACTCACTACATGCATGCATTCGAGAGCATCCTGAGTTTTTTTTTTTTTTTTGGGTGAAGGTAAGAGAGCATCCTGAGTTGCCTTGCGGTTCAAAGGGTTCCTTGATTGCAGAATAATGAATTAAATCTACGGAAGATGGAACTTGAGGAGCAACATTCTACACTTTGGGGGTTGTTGTTGAACTCGTATCCGGAGAATCATGCTGGTTAGCTTTTTTTTTTTTGAAACAGTCCGGTAATTCCGCCTGGATATCATTAAGTGTAAGAAGTAATTGACCCAGTTTATAAGGAAAACCGGGTCCAAAAACCACGTGATACAACGAGAGAGAACAACGACCCAAATGAAAACAAGACCGAGCACTCGAGGCCCGAAGGTCATCGTTGCCCAGCACAAGCAAAGCGCAAGCGCAGCTCCGACTTCCGACCATGGCCTCTCACACACACCGAGCCAAGACGAAAAACCACAGCGACGCCTTCAGAAGGTTACGACGCCACGATGCGCCGCCGCCGCCGTCAAAGGCGGACCGGGCTTTCACCCGTGGAAACTAGAGACATGATGCCCCCAACAGGGTAGAACGGCGCCCACAGTGCCGCCGCCGCCCGCTTTCGCCCACATAACCCCAAATTCCGCCGCCGGGCCTGATTCGGATCCCGGCAATAGAACGCCGCTCGCCGCTGCCGGGTCGCTCCCGCGTGGCCTCACCCGAGGGGCGTGGTAGCGCCGGCTTGCACACCGCAGCCGCGGGCCACGCCAGCCACCCCACCGCAAGGCGACATACCGAGAGAGCTAGCCGCCCGCCCACACGCATCCACCGCTGCGTGCCGACACCGATGCCTTCGTCTTGACCGCCGCCACGGGCCAAAGAACAGCGCAGCGCCGAGGCCTTGAGGGGACGGTGAGAAGGACCGGTAGGAACGCCCGCACTAGCCCCACCCGCCGACGCACGCGAATCCACCGCCAGCCACCGCACGGAAGCGGGACCGGGTCCGTCAAGAAGAAGGCCGGATGAGACATCATCGTCATCCGAGCGTTGGCCGCCCCCCCCCAAAGGCCCGAACCGCCCGCGAACCCGGGCTGCCGATCCGGCCGCCCGGCACCGGATTCAGCCGCCCAAGGTTGATGTCGGGCCCCGGGAGGGCGACGACCGTGAAGGCCGCCATCGCCGCCACCACGCCCGCCCCCGCCATGTCCGGAGCTCCACCGCCGCCCCCGTCCCGAGCTGCCGGATCCGGCCGCCCGGGCACCGGATCCAGCCGCCCGTGGGCCGTGAAAGGGAGGGGGGAGGGGCGACGGAGGTCGAGAAGCTCGCCGCCGCCGCCAACACCCGCCGGCCGGCGCCGCTGACAGCCCAGCGCCTCGCCGAAGTCCTCGCGCTCGAGGCGGGCAACGCCCGCCCGCACCGCCCGCGACTGCGCCGCCATACCACCCGCGAGGAAGGGCAGAGCCATGCCGCCGCCATCCTAGCCGGTCACGCGGCCATGCTGGCGGCCAAACTCCGCGGGCGGCGCCGGGCGTGGGGTGGTTGGAGGTTGCCGGGCGGCGGCGGCTAGGGTTGCCGCCCGGTCGCCGCGAGGAGGCGACGCGGGGGCGACGCGAAGCGTGTGTCGACTTGTTCTTCCAACTTTGTTTGAGTCAAATACAGCATGGTTGCTGGTTAGCTTAATTACTTCCACGATGATTAACTGATACGCTCGACCATTCGCTCGCTCTACTAGTTAATTGTAATCATTTTTCTAGTTAACTTTAACAAAGCTGCTACTGGTAGCTTTTACCTCAGGTGGGCCATATGCGTGTTGTACCACCACCAGCGGCGAAAACCGCCGCCGCGCCACCAATGGAAGAAATTCTTGGATCGGAAAGAGACGACGCACGGCAGAGGGGAGGGATTGACTGACACGGCAGGGGAGGGATTGACTGACCCCGCCCGGTCGGCTGAGTGCCTGATGACAGTGCGCCTTCACTTGACGCTGCTTTAGTTTGTTGCTATATCGATCGGGCTGTTGTTCTTGTTCCTCTTTCGTCTCATCACGCTGCTGCGTGGGGAAAGGAATGGCGTGCCGGCCGGCCGGGCGACGCACGCACTACTGGCAAAATCAAAATCACTACCACTACGAGTCTGCGCGGTTCGGTGCGCCGTGCGCACGAGTCGTGCGATTTCGACGACGCTTCTTTTGTTCTGAGCCCGCTGAGCATGCATGTAGGTCTCTGCTGCTGCCAGCTTGGCGTGTTTCTTGTGCGATAACGGCCGCGTCTGCATCGTTGAGCTCACAGCTATAGGTGCAGTAATGTTACAGGAAGAACTGCTGCTATTAATTCCTGCTACTCGGCGCCGGAGGGTCGCCGCGTCGCGTCGTCGCTGACTCATCACCAATGCATGCATCTCATCTCAAGCCCATTGTAGTAGCTCGATTTTGGCCTTTGGGGTCGTCTATTGAATGAAGGATGCGCGCAGCGACTCGGAAACGCACGCCACACCAGATGCATCTGCATGACGCTACCTACGTTACACGGATACGGATACGTGTATCGGATACAATACGCATCCGATACGCGGATACACTATTCTCCAAAAACAGTGACACGGGGATACGCCTAAGATTTTTTTAATAATATTAATAATGACATAATTTAATATAAAACATAGTTCACAAATTAAAATATCGCTTAAAGTCATCCATAGATCACGGGACACAGGTTCATAAGACACTATTCTTCTTTTTGCTGGTCATCGACTTCAATTGGAGGACGATCATCACACGACGCCATCTACATGGTGAACAGAAGTACAGAACTATAACTACAAGGATCGTTGATTGATGGGACTAAAGCTAGGGCTAGAGGAGATCACCTGAGGGCGAGGAGAGGGTTGCATCTGCTTGCAGCCTTGAACAGCCTGGCCGCCGTCCGCCGATCGCCGGCTCGCCGCCGTTGGCCGATCGCCGCCGCCGCCGTCATCGCCAGTCACAAGTCTAATGGAAGGAAGTGCGAGAGGCGGAACGGCATAATACAAGGCGACGCGCATATAATACGAAGCCCAGCCACGCCACCGCCTCAGCTCGGGAAGACAAGACGTCGTGGTGGAAGAGTGAAATTTGGGCCATTTAGCTTCATGGGTCGTATCCAAATCGGCCCACGCGTATCGGATACGAGTATCCAGTGCAGCACGTATCCAATCTTCTTAGTACGGCCTGGATACGTATCCATGGCGTATCCATGGTGTATCCATATCCGCGGAGTATCGGATACGCGATACGCACCCCCTGAAGTATCCGCGCATCGTAGGACGCTACTGCCAGACTGCCAGCAGCCAGTTCATCCATCCACCGGGGACGACAGAGCGACCCTCTCGCCGGCCGGTCGCCGCTCTATTATACAGACACAAGTCCTTCTCTCGTCCGTCCGATCAAGAGAATAGAGGTCCCACTAGGCGCTGACTAGGACCGCTGTGTACATAGCTGAGCTGTACTGGACACCCGGCTCGGCCGGCGGCTAGGTTCAATGAACGCGCTTTGGCCATGCACGCTCTGGTTATTAATTTCTCTATATCCCTATATACGCGTCCACCACCATCATCATTATGACCCCGTTGGTAGCACAGTCGAATATCCGCATCTCACCGCAAAAACAAATCTCTAGTGTAGCATGCCATGCCATCCGTCCAAAGTCCTAAACCCATAGACCATTCCCACGTTTTCAGTTTTTCACATCACAATGGTGCGTGGAGGCGCTCCCCAGCTTTCTCCCCCTGTGCTAGTAGTGGTGACCGGTGTCGCGCGCACCACCAGTCTCCAAATTAAAACCAGCTAGCGCCTAGCGGTTTCACCATCTTCGTCCAAACCCAAACCAAACCGGTGGCGGCTAATCCTCCTGCTAATCTTCACCCATGAAGCCACGATGACCCACCGGCAGTGCCATCACCACCACACCACCACCTGACGAGATCTCACGTGGCCTGGGGCCTGATGCCATGCCACCCATGAGGCCATGATGATCCACCGCCGCCCCTTGCCACTATATATACCACCACCCCTCGATCTCTCTCCAGTCGCCATTATTCCACCCAAGATCATCTCAGAAGCAAACCTGCGCTAGTGTTTAACATAACAAGAAGAGAGAGAGAGAGAGAGAGAGAGAGGATGAGGCCGGAGAGAGGTGCGGGTATTTCGGTGAAAGCTTATGGGCGGCGGATCACCACCGCTGAGCCTATGGAAGACGCCGACCCCGTACATCTTCCTGGCGCTCGCCTTCGTGATGGGCGCCATCGCGGTGTCGCTGCTCGTGCTCATCTGCACGCGCAGGAAGGCGTCATCATCGTCGTCCGACGAGCAGAAGGCGGCGGCGCGAGCGCTCGTGCCGCTGGACCGGGAGCCCAAGGTTGTGGTCTTCATGCCCGGCGACGACCACGCGCCGTCCTTCCTCGCCAGCGTCAAGCCGCTTGGCGGTGACGGCACCGAGCCGCGGGGGCAATTTTGTTGATACTTTCTTTGTTTGTTTGAGATGAAATCATTGAGAAACGAAGTTTGTTTGTTTTGGTTCGTCTCGGCAAAAGCTTCCATCTTTAATGGATTGGTTGGGTACGTGTTCAGTTGGATCCAGTCGATTATGCTTGTACGATGGATCGACCATGCATGCTTTGTTCGGCCAATTAACGGTAAGTGTTTCTTAGTTCGATCCGAGCTAGTCAGACTGACGACCAGGCCCAGCATTGATTCATCTGATAAATCTAGCAGTTTATTAGCGCAACGAAATCGTGGCGAAGTTAAACGCAAATGAACCCTGGTGCACTGCTTTTGTAACTTGCACATATTTTATACGAGTACATAGTAAAAAAATAAGACTATGAAATGGCAATAAAAGATTTACCCTGGTGCCTGTGCACCAGGTAACTTAAAAGGTGGCGTCGCCGCTGGAAATCGACATGTTACTAACATGGCGTCATGGACCGAGGCCGCGCGCCCGCTGTCACGACCCAGGTCTAGATCGCGACTGATAAGTGGATTGGACGGAATTTGAGGAAGAAAGCACAGAATCGAGGCAGAGAAAAGCACGAACAGCAAGTTAGCGCAGATGAAAGCTTCGATTCAGTTTAGGAGTTCAGAATTCAAAAATGTCGATGCCGATCACGGCGATTACGCGGGATTATATCCCTCCACCACACTGGGCTGGACTCACGCGATACATGACCTCCGACCCAATAACGAAACAAAGTAAACACTCAAACGACTGGCAAGCCCACTAGCCACCGTTGCTCTTCACGGGCTCCTTTGCTAGACGACGAACAGTGGACCGCTTGTATTTCTTGACATTGCCTCCCTCAAAAGAACCAACTTGCCCCCAAGCTGGACAATCCGGGAATCGACGACGAAGGCCTTGCACCACCTCCCAGGTATTCATTGTATCGGGTAAAGAATCCCACTGCACCAACACCTGTGCAACAGTGGACGAACCTCGCCGACAAGTGCGAGTCTGTAAGATGTGGAGTGGACTGACACGCACCTCTAGATCAGTGGGCACAAGAGATATATCATCTTCCAATCGAACTGAAGGTGGAACATGTCGCTTCAGCTGGGACACATGAATCACTGGATGAATTTTGCACTCCGGAGGAAGCTGCAGACGATAAGCAACATGACCAATTCTTTCCAGAACTTTGAAAGGACCATAGAACTTGAAGCTCAACTTGTGGTTACTGTGAGGGGCAACAGAGCTCTGCACATAAGGCTGCAATTTTAAGATAAACCATGTCACCAACCTCAAAGGAGCGCTCATATCGTCCCTTATCAGCATAAGTCTTCATACGGTGTCTTGCACGTTGCAGGTTATACTGAATGACATCAGAAAGGAGATTTCTCTCAAGCAACCACTATTCCATATCTGGGCAGTGCAATTGAGCTTCAGTATTAAAACCAAATAATCTTGGAGCATGGCCATACAATGCCTGAAATGGTGACATATCAATTCTTTTCTCTAGAAAATTATCGCGCCTTGTTCAAGTTATTTTTAGTGTCAACAAATCCCATGCATCATCCAGGGTGCCCGCTAGATCTCACACAGCTACGCGCAGCTTCAGGCTACCATGCATGTTGCCATTGCCAGTTGCCACACTCTCTGGGCCTCTTTTTCGCGGAGAGCTACAAGCACGATGCGACCGCTGCCGGGGGGCGTGCACATGCACCAACCGAGGCCACTAATCGCCGCAGCATCGCCGTTGTTCCTGAGACATATGACGAGCATAACAAGCATTTATCACGTCAAATTTAAAAATTGCGCCTCACGATCAACCAAAAGCTGAAAGCTAGCCGTACTCAATGGAGTACTATGCTAATGTGTTGACCCCTTCCCTTCTATCGCGTCATTTCGACGGGGTCTTGCGTAGCAAAAGCATGGACGCAAGATGATGAGATGAACACGACCGACGACAGGAGTTGGTGGCGTGATGGCTCCACTCCACTGGTATGTAGTGCCTGGTCGATTCACCGCATCGCAACGACCCCGGACTCGATCAGCCAGGACTCAATCGCCAATGAAAGCGACGGTTTCTTTTTTTTTTGAGACAAAAGCGACGGTTTCTCCATTTGTCAAAAAAGATGATTAGGATTGGGTTTAGGCATATAGCCGGTGCTGATGGGCCGGGGCACACAATGAGTCGTTTTGCTTTAATTCGCCGAAAATGAAAACGCAACAAAGAGCTTAGCGAGGGGAACTGGCCGCCGAGCGCAAGCAGGAACATATTGCAGTAGTGTGTCCAGATGCATGCTTCATGCATGGTTTTGTATTCGTTGGTGGAATGTGAACGGATTTGGATTTCCCTAGTAATAAAGGCATGCAGCCGATTGAGCTTGATCTTGGCCGTTCCTTTGGGTTTGACATTCTTCATGCATTTGGTTTATTGTTAGTGTATACTACTAACTGACAACTTTGGTGAATAGTTGAATCAATTGGTTGCACTTGATATTTTTAAAGTAATTAAAAACCACAATCTGCCAAGGGTAGTAATATTATTGATTATTAAACTGAAGTACATATGCTTACTTTATAATGTACTAGGAAAAGTGCCTCGTGGCGTTGCAACGGGTGATGGGTAAATATGATATCAGTACCATCGATTTAAACTGCAATGGCTAATAATATGTTTTTGTTATGAAGTTTGACGCGATAAGTATCTTATATCATGTTGTTGTGTATTATTTGACACATGACAAAAGTGTAGCCCTTGTCAAAAGGAGTTTGTAATAGCAAGATTGTTTTAGTATTTTTTTGATTGTTTTGATTTTCTATTATTTATAGAAGTCTCAAATGATTTAAAAGAAAAGAAAACAGAAAAGAAAGAAAAAAGTTATGCTGTGCGGACGGGCCATGATCTTCGGCCCAGCTCACGGCGTAGCCAGCCAAGAGCCTGGTGTCCCCAAATCCCCGATCGATAGGTCCATGCGCATACAAAAGAATAAGAAAAGGAACCCTAAATTCTTTGTAAACTGTTTAAACCCCTAATTTATTTGTCTTTGGTATATTTGCATCTGGAACACTATTATTTATTTCTAATTCCTTTTGTCCTCTTCCTTTGATTGTGAGAAAGGTCGGAGGCAGCCCACCGCGAACCACGGCGAACGTTCTCGTCTCCGAGGTGCTCTTCCGAGAAATTTGAGGCCAAAGCTTTGCAAATAGTTTTTCAACCCGACGTGCCTCAAATATAACCTTAAAAGTTAAGCGCCAATGGCCCGTGCTCAAAGATGGTTCAAATTGGTATGGTTCAGGTTGGTAGCCCACCCTGCATCTTGTAGTCGCCTCTTGTACTCGCCTCCACCTGCATCTCTACTTTCCTTTTTTCGAGGTGGGACTAAACAGCTCCGATCTCCCGCACCGATCATGACGACTTGTTGTGACTTGGTCTTTGGGCCTCGCTATATCCTTCATGGGCCCTCCGTCGGTCATCATGGGATTGGGGCCTTTTCGATCATCATGGCCCCTGGCTTACAAACCCTCAAGTAGCGATGGGGCAGGCAGAAAAAAGGCCCGTAGAAAAAGGTGGTGAAAAAGCCCGGTGAAAAGCCCGTGAAAAAAGGAGGTGGGACTGAAATTTTTTTTCTTTATTAGTAGGTATAGATATAGATATAGATATAGATTTATTAGTAGGTATAGATATATAAATAATGCGCACAAACTGAAGAATATATGGTTGATTTATTAGTTTATCTCCGAGTTTTCCATCGGGGGTCAAGCTGAGACTGAGAGAGATATATATGAACTCGATCAGATGCATGCACATGTCATGTGTAGGAGAAGACGTACGTACGTATATTGTTGTCCTGGCGATTATGGGCGCCCTACAAACTTCTCTCGACACTCGACTTAAACAAGCTGAAGCATGCGTGACGACCACGATTCTGCGAAAACCTTTTTTTCCCAAACAACAAACAAATTTTTTTAAAAAAGAGGCACTTCTTTTTTTTTTTTCTCAAATATGCAAAAAGATTTGGCGATCTTTTTCATTAAAGAGAAAATATTTTACAAAGTAGCGCATCAAGTGCGAAGGGAGGTAAAAGGTTTACAATATTCGCAGCCTCCCTATTTTATTCAATTGGGATTACACGCGAGTTAGACAACTGAGATTACGCGCCCGACATTGATCCACAGGTTGGCGGTTTGCTTGGCCAGCAGCTGGCTTGTCATCTCAGTTTCGTTCACGGAAGCACATCGCGTGTCGCTCCTTCTAGATGTGCCAGACCACCAGGACGAATAGAGTGTCTGCCCCCTTTCCGCCTTTCTCCGTGCCACCTCCGCCTCCATCGGAGCATCGTGAGTTGCCCTTTCGAGACCGCAAAGAGTTCCTTGATGTGTGATTGCAGAACAATGAGCTAGGAGCAACGAATTAATCTAATCCACCGGATGGGAAGACGAAACTTGACGAGCAAACATTTGGGTTACTGAGCTTTGGGGTTGAACTCGGGGCATCGAGCATATCCGGACCGGATGTGATGATGCCTAGCTTACTTCCAGGATGATTAACTTACGCTCATTCGCTCAACAAGTAAATTATATTATAATAATCATAACGGGTTAACTTTAACAAAGCCAAGTACGTAGAGCTGGGACTTGGGCCGTGCCGGGCCAGCACGGCCCGGCCCTCTCGTGCTTCGCGTGCGCTACGGATCGTGCCCCCTCTAGGCACGGAAGGCACATCGGGCCGTGCCGACATGGCACGACAAATTTTTCTTCGCCCCAAGCACGCCCGCGGCACGGCAGCACGCTTCCGGTCGCGTGCCGCCCAAGCATGGCCCTCAAAATATTACAACTACTTCTTTTTTGTGGTGTGATATAAAAAAATATGTATCCGTGTATACTATTTCAATAAAGTTTTAATGATTTTTATAATTTATTTAAGTATTAGATGAGAGGCAGTACCGTAAATGCTACAAAATTACATTGTAAAGTAATAAAAGTGTGTACGCGCCACATTTGTGTCGTGCCGGCTCAAGCACGCCCCAAAATGCGGGCCGTGCCATGTAGCCCGTCGTGCCGAGATTCTAGGCACGGCACGGCCCTCGTGTTCGTGTCGTGCCGCCATGGCCCAAAATATTTCGTTTTTTTTTTTTTTGACATTCAAGACAACGCAGACACTCATAACACGCACGCACACACTCACCCCTATGAACACACACGCACGCAAAACCCTACCCCTATGAGCACCTCCGGGGACCGGGCAGCCGGCAGATCTGGAGATTCTCGAAGTCACCATAGGCGCCTCGTCGACGACGAACGCCGCTACCACTTAATGCATAACGCCGGTAAATCCTTGGGAAAATCCCGAGGAAAGGTGCGAAGCACCGATTTGAACCCCTGTGGGTAGCGTCCCCACCTGACCGGCCCTACCATTGGACTACAAGCCAATTAGCGGCCCAAAATATTTCGTGCCGTGCGTACGCTTCGGTCGCGTGCCAAATGTCCGTGCCATGGCCCGCCCTCAAATGGCACGGCCCAAGTCCCAGCTCTACAAGTACGTAGTAGCTTTTGCGCTGGGCCACGCATGCATCGCCAACACCGGCGGAAACCGCCGCCGCGCCACTGCACCAATCCTCTTTGTGTGTGTGAACGGAATGGTGTGGCCGGATCGGATCGGATTTGTTTCCACTTGTGACCAGCTTGGCCGGGCAATGCTACTGGTAAAATCTCACTTCCACTATGGGTCTACGGTTTCGCTGCGCCCCCGCGCGAGACGCATATCTAGGTATGACATGACACATAGTCACATACTCCCTCCGTATTGGACAATGTTTAGGTCAAACATTATAAATTAAATCATTAATAACTTTTAAGTCATTGAGTTTGGAAATATGAAAATCATATATGGAGTGGTAGAGCACGATCACGAGGTACGCTGGTCGTCTCCCTCTCTCTTTCTCACTCATCCCTTTCCCCTTTGCGGTCCGGCAACAACACATGGTTCCAAATCCGACCACGGTAGGGCTAGATCCGGTGATCTCCAGCGGCCAGCGGCGCAGCCTTGAGCGCGTCTCCAGCGTCGCCGACGACTGGCGAAACGGTGCATCCAGCGGCGCATGACTCCCTAAGCGGCGAGATCTGGATTTAAGTTTTGGAAGGGCTCGCCGGGTGGGCTTAGGAACGGGCTTGCCGATGGGCCTGTGGATTTTTTTTTTTTTTTTTGAAACCATTAACTGTGCCGGCATGCCTAACGTGCTAGCCGGGATTAATCGATTAACCGCGGTGTCGGGCACAAGTAGCCACCGTGATTAATTCTGAAGTAACCGCGTGACCTAATTACTACTGTAGCGGGCTCCTTTGCCCACCACGGTAAATGAGAACCGCCCGCCATGCAAAATAGTTTCAATAGTAGTTTGGCATGAGCTTGGAGCGACACAAGTTTTTGCCCCGCTCCTAATTTTTCTAGCACGGCCAGTATAAGTTAGAATCGATTGTTGGCTCTCAGTTTTTCTCTCTCCAAAATAAGCATTACTCAAGCTACACGACGTGGAGGTAGAGTTGGAAGCTTAATTTAATTTGGACATCTATGGATTTTAGTAAATGAACTAGGAATTCAAATTTTGGTGGGGACTATCTCTTTCTAGTTCGTTCTTTTGAACTAGAGGGTATCTATTGGACATCCATGTATATCCAACTTCCACCAAGGCGTAGAGGGCCTAATCGCGCGCAGCATTTCCGAAGATCATAGCGGTAAAAACCATTTGTCGAACGTCATTAGAATTGCACTTCACGATCAAGGAAAAGTTGAAAAAAAAAAAAATGCGTACTCGATGGAGTACTCCCTCATAATGTGCATGTTGACCTCTTGATGGAGTACATCTATGGATTTCCAACGGGCTGATGCGGCCCGCCCGCCCGACCTCGGGCCGTGCCGTGCCGCCCGTGCGGGCCTCCATGGCACGCCGTGCCCACCGTGCCATGCCCGGAGGCGAAGCCTGCACGCCCTACGGGCCAAAAATCGGGTCGGGCCGACCCGCACAACTCGGTCAAAAACTACGGGCCGAGCCGGCCCACAGCCCAAGGCCGCATCGAAGAGCAGTACCAGCGCCTCCCCGCTCGTCCCTTCTTCGCCCGGTGATGCCGCATCGTCGCCCGGCGCCCGCGCCAACCTTGCTCGCCTGCCGCTCGCGCCCTACACGCGTGCTTGCGCCGCCAGCGCTGCCGGGCATGCCGCGCCCCCGCCGCGGCAGGCTCCCTGCCCGCATTCCTTGTCGCGCAAGGATGACGCGGCGGCTTCGAAGGGATGTGGAGGGTCCGCCACCGCGCCGCGCTCCACGACGGACGGGGATGGGGATCTTTGCTGCTGGCTGTGCCTACGCTGAGGGGCTAGTGGAGTGGAGGGCGACACGGTGAGTGGAGAGGGGGACGGCGGTGGGAGGAGCGAAAAGGCAGGGGAGGAACTGTGCGGCGACGGGACAAGACGAACAACAAAGTCAGATTTCTAGGGAGTGTAGTGACCGAGTGAGAAGGATTTTGGGTTAGGAGATGGCTGGATTGGGAGTATGTTGCTTGTTGGGCGAAATATTCTCAGGCTATTGCTTGTTGGGCCAACTTTTCATCGGGCCGCCTCGGGCCTTCTTCTATTTCGCATGCCGGGCCGTGTCGGGCTGCGTGCTCGGGAGTCGGCCCAAGCCCGCACCGGGCGCTCGTGCCAGGCTAGCTTGGGCCCGTTGCCTCCGGGCCGGGCCGCCGGGCCACGGGCCGCGTGAAATGTATAGGTACATCAGGCGCAACTTCAGGCTACGATGTTGCCACATTGCCCAGTTGCCACTCTTTCGGTCACCCTTTCGCTGAGAGCTACAAGCACGACGTGACCGTTGTCGGGGCATGTGCACACACCATGACAGTTGACAGGCCGGACACATATCATGTCACCAACCGAGGCCAACTAGCTAATCGCCGCAGCATCGCCGTTGCTCCAGAGACGTGATGAGCATAACATAAAAAACATTTATCACGTACGTCAAATTAAAATTACGCCTCACGATCAAGCGGAAGCTAGCTGATGTATGTGTTGACTTCGGGTCTTGCGTAAACATGCACCGGCCGACAAGAGCGTGCGGCGTGATGGCTCCACTGGTGTGGCGTGTCTACATGTGTAGTGCGCCCGGTCGATTCACCGCATCGCAACGATATGGACTCGAGCGGCAATTAAAGTGACGGTTCCTCCATTTGTCAAAAACACTAGAATTTTGTTTTGAAAGGGTGAAAGATATTAGATTTTTTTTTTTTGCGACCAGAAAGATAGTATTAGAAATATATGAGTCGTTTTTTGGTTGGTTTCGTCGAAAATGCAAATTAAACGCAAACAAGAGCTAGCGAGCTAGCGGAACTCGCCACGTACGTACCCTAGCTTGGGCATGCATGCAGGAACATAGTATATCGCATTAGTATGTCCATGTACATATGCATGGTGCTCGGTGAGTCGGTGTTAAAAAGAAGAAAAAAAATGTGGATGTGTGCGCTGCTTGATTCTGTATTTCTTGGTGGAAATGTCCGTGGATTTGGGTTTCCCTAGTAAAGGCATGCATGCATGCAGCCAATTGAGGTTGATCTTGGCCTTCCTTTGGGTTGTTTGACATTCTTCATGCATTTGGTTTATTGTTATTGTATATTAAACTGGCAACTTTATGGTGAATAATTTGATCAATCGGTAGTACTAGATGCTTTAAACAAACACGACAATATGTCAAGTATTTGTGAACTAGACAAACGCCCCGTTCGTTTGTGAACTAGACAAACGCCCCGTTCGTTTGGCTGATGTTGGTTGGCTGGTGCTGATTTGTTCTGAGAGAAAGGTAATGTTGAGTGTTGACTGCCTGATGCTGTGAGAGAAAATATTGAATGGCTGGCTGATAAGCGCTGCTAGTCTAAACGAACAGGGCGTTTTGTACGCAGTATACACTGTTGTCCTGATGATTAATTATGGTTGCCAGTGCTACAACTTCTCTCGACATAAACAAGCTGAAGAAGCGTGCGTTTTGCCAAACAATCTACGAACACGATTCTGCGAAAGCTTGTTTCTTTTCCAAACAAGAAAGAAAACAAAAAGCAAATCGGAATGTTCTAAATTAAACAACGCCGGCCACTGCTGGCCCTCACTCCATGCATGCATTCGCATCGGAGAGAGCATTGATCCTGAGTTGCCTTGCGGTTCAATTGGTTCCTTGATTTCTTGAAGAATTAATAATGAGATAGGTAGCAAGCAAAGAATTAATCTACGGGAAGATGGAACTTGACGTGCAACACACTTTGGGGGTTGTTGTTGAACTCCGCGGGGCATCGAGCAGCCGAATCATGCTGATTAGCTTACTTCCTCGATGATTAATTTACGCTCATTCGCTCTACTAGTTAATCGTAATCATTTTCTGGTTAACTTTAACAAAGCTGCTACTAGTAGCTTTTGCCTCAGCTGGGCCATATATATGCGTGTACCACCACCACCGGTGAAAACCGCCGCCGCGCCACCAATGGAAGAACTTCTTCGGAACCACGACGCACGGCAGGGGAGGGATGATTGACTGACCGCCGCTGCCAGCTTGGCGTGTTTCTGGTGCATCGCTGAGCTGACAGCTATAGCTACAGTTCTCTGCTGCTATTAATTCCTGCTACTCTCGGCGCCGGAGGGTCGCCGCGTCGTTGCTGACTCATCACCGATGCCTCCTGCTAATCTTCACCCATGAGGCCATGATGACCCACCGGCAGTGTCATCACCACCACCTGACGAGATCTCGCCGGCCCCTTGCCACTATATATATATACCACCACCCCTCTCTCTCCAGTCGCCATTATTCCAACCAAGATCATCTCAGAAGCAAACCTGCGCCACTGTTTAAACACTTGAACATAACAAGAAGAGAGAGAGAGAGAGAGAGAGAGAGAGAGAGAGAAGATGAGGCCGGGTATTTCGATGAAGCTAATGGGCGGCGGTGGCGGCGGACCACCACCGCCGAGCCTATGGAAGACGCCGACCCCGTACATCTTCCCGGCGCTCGCCTTCGTGATGGGCGCCATCGCGTTGTCGCTGCTCGTGCTCATCTGCACGCGCAGGAAGGCGTCGTCATCGTCGTCCGACGAGCAGAAGGCGGCGGCGCGAGCGCTCGTGCCGCTGGACCGGGAGCCCAAGGCCGTCGTCTTCATGCCCGGCGACGACCACGCGCCGTCCTTCCTCGCCAGCGTCAAGCCGCTTGGCGATAACGGCACCGCGGCCGCAGTAGTGTAGGCGCGCTACCCCGTGTGGCGAACCGATCGAGCGCGGCGCCGAGCCGCGGGGGCAATTTTTGTTGATACTTTTCTTCGTTTTTGTTTGAGTGGCGGCGACTTTTGAGAGATGAAATCATTGAGAAACGAAGTTTGTTTTGGTTTGTCTCGGCAAAATTAAAGCTTCCATCTTCAAAGGATTGGCTGCGTACGTGTTCAGTTGGATCCAGTCGATTATGCTTGTACGATGGATCGACCATGCATGCTTTGTTTCGGCCATTAACGGTAAGTGTTTCTTAATTCGATCCGAGTCAAACTGGCGGCCAGGCCAGCATTGATTCATTCATCTGATAAATCTAGCAGTTTAGTAGCGCAATGAAATCGACATGTTACTAACATGGCGTCATGAACCGAGGCCGCCCGCCCGCCAACAGCATCCCCATATCTGCAAAGTTGAATTCATTGTGCTAATAAGCTGCTAGATTTATCTGATGACCAGTACTGAATCTCCCGGCCGTCAGTAATACTCATTAGTCTGACTCGAGTACGTAACAGCAAACACCTACCGCCGAGGTTCCTCGATCGTACGTCGCTGTGATGGCGGCGTGTGTGTTGTATGATCACGTACCGTTAGTGGACGAACAAAGCATTGCATGGTCGATGCTGCACAAAAGATCGTACGTTCAGTTCAGAATAAGCCAAATAAATCGATTCGATCCCAACTGAACTAAGTAACACTAGCTAGCTCGATGGTCGATCTCGTCGTCTCCCCTGCTGTCTGTCTACATACACTGCCGCCGCGCCGTCGTGACCGCAGAGCGGCTTGGCGCTGGCGAGGAAGGACGGCGCCGCGTGGTCGCCAGGCATGAAGACGACGACCTTGGGCTCCCGGTCCAGCGGCGCCAGCGCGAGAGGCGATGCCGCCGCCGCCTCCTGCTGCCGCGAGGTCGACGATGACGAAGACCCCTTGTTGCGCGTGCAGATGAGCACGAGCAGCGCCACCACGATGACGCGGCGCCCATCATGAAGGCGAGGCTTAGGAACAAGTACGGTGTCGGCGTCTTCCATATGCTCGGCATCTCCGTCCTCATCTCTCTCTCTAGAACTAGCGCAGCACAAGGAAGAAACCTCTAGGTATTGGTGGCTTGCTTCTGAGATCTTGGGTGGAATGGAATAATTGCGACTGACGGAGAGAGAAGGTGGTATATGTAGGAGTAGTGGCGATCGAGGGTCAGGGGGGGTAGTGGAGAAAATGAACAAACCGTTTGCTTTTGCCGAATTGCCCGTTCTGCCAGGTGAGATCGTCAGGTCAGACGGTGTGCCGTGGTGATGGCGCGCTGGGTGTGTTGATCGTGGGTGTTTTTTTCCCCCCTGTGGTGGTCGTAGCCAGTGCCACAGCTGCCGGATGCAGGTTGTTGGCACATAGGAGGGTTAGCCGCTGGGTTTGGAGTTTGGACGGGTAGTGAAACAGCTCTCGAGACTGGGTGTGCTGTCTGTGTGCGCCTCCAACTCCAAGCACCATTGTGATTTTTGTTAAACAAACACGAAACGTAGATATTCTAGGGATTGGATTGGTATAGTATTATTCCAGCATATTCCCTTCTGTTCGAGAAAAAAAAAAAAAAAAATCCCTTCGTTTCAAGATGAATACATTCTACTAATGCATGCATCTTGTATTAATGCATGCATACTATGAGTATTTCAAAATATATATTTGTTTTGCTTCTCTAGATATACAAATCCAAAAATGAACTTATTTTGTAACAGAGGATGTACATATCGGAGAGTGTAGTACGAGTACTCCACTATGATAGTATACACTATAATTAATGTGTTAGTAGTATGGTACTTGGGTGCCTGTTTGACTAATAAGATTAATATTGCAAAAACACCTTTCCCCACGCCCGCTCCCTCCCCACGCTGGGCGACCGGGCGACTCCCAACCCCTAGCGGGCGCCGCCACCTCCTCCCCTCTCTCCCGTCGGCGCCGCCGCGAGTGAGCCGCCGGCAAGGCCGCTGGTTCACCGGGATGGCGGCGGCGGGCCTTCGCTCATTGGTGGAGTGGTGGCGCGAGGCGCAGCGACCTGGCGGGTCGCGGCCGGGCTCGGGCCGCGTGGGGCTCGCGCCGCCCTCTTCCCGCAGGCTGCTGCAGCGCCCGCCGAGAGGGTGGGCGCGGGTGGTTACTCCGCCTCCCTCCCTCCTTGCTAGGCGGCGGCGGCGCGCTGCCTCCCCATGGCCGGACGCGGGCGGTGGTGGCGGGCGGCGTTCGCCGACGGCGGGATTGGGCTACCGCGCCGGATCCGGGGCTTCCTCGACCGGATTTGGGGTGGGGGCAGCTGTGGTGGTGGAGGAGTCGATGACTATGGTGGCGGATGTGCGGTGGTTTTGGTGCTCCCGATCCGATCTCGGGGCGGCGCTATGATGCTTGGGGGGCGGCGTTCGTGGGGGACAGAGGTGCGGTGGTGGAAGCATTTGTGGTGGTGACGCCGCTGGTGTCTCGGTAGGGGTGGTGCGGGTTGCTGCGGCGGTGATGCGACGGTGGAGGTTGGTGCCGTGGTGGTGGCGTCACGGCGAGAGCGGCGCGCTGGCGGTGGCGGTGCCGGTGGTTGGTTGGTGGCGGAGCGGCGCCGGCGATGGCGGCGGGTTGGCTGGCTCGGGTCGCACCGGGCGTTTCGCGAGCGGGCAACCGGATTGCTTGATGGTCGGTACTCCCCTTCTTCTCCTCGACAGCGGTTGTTGGGTGCGGCGCCGCCATGGTGGTGAGGCCGGGTTCCTCCGTGATGGCGTTGTGGTTCGATGGGGGGGCGTCTTTGTTGGCATGACCGAGAGTGTGCAGCAGGAATGGTGGCTTGGGCGAAAGCCTTAATCGCCGCTTGGTCGGTGGCAATGGTGGCGGCGGCTTTTATGTCGTCGTTCTCCCGTTGGGGGGCACCATTGATGGCTGCCATTTCCTCGCAGCTTGGGTTCTCGTGGTGAAAACCCAGTCCTCTTTGGACTTGCGGCGACGGCGCCATCGGGCGTCGTGCCCTCCTTGAGGCGCCGCATCCGGAGACCCGCCTTGGCTCGTGGGCGTGGTGGTGGTCGGCCGGTGGTGTTGCCCGCTCGTCGCGGTTTGGTGTGCACCTGGTCGGAGTTGGCGGGAAGGAGCGGAGGGCCCATGGGGCTGGAGGTCTTGAGTTGTCATGCATGGTGGTGGTGATCCCGGTGCTGGTGGGGCGGAAGTGATGCTCTTGGAGTGGTTTCGGATATCCGAGTCCCGGGTAGTAGTTGAGTCGTTGGGTGAGGCGAGGCCCCCAAGTTGAGTTGCCGGGATCGGTGGTTTTCAACGGTGCCGCAACAAGAGTGTTCTGGCGATGCAACGCCGGAGCAGGGGGATCGACGATTGTGGGTGTGCAACTTGAGGAGGATAGTCCCGTGGCGGAGGAGTTTTAGGTGGCTGCTTGGACTTGCAAAATGAGCTGCGGCTCATACGTTGGTGACGACGGCGCAGTAGATCGACGGCTCCCTTGCAGCTCCTCTCCCGTGGGTGGTGGCGTGGTGGCTTCGTGGTTCTCGTGGGTTGTGTTCTTGGATTTGTGCCTTTTCCGTGGTGGCTCGTGGGCTGTGTCGACGTCCCCAATCCGACCGAGCGGCGGTGATGGAACCTCGTGTTGATGACCCAATCCAACCGAGAGATGCTTATTGTTTATCCTTGTTTTCCATCCGTGTAGTTGTTAGTCGAGTTGTATAAGTGGTTCAGAGTTGTGGAGTTGAGTAGGCGCTATTTGTGGCGCGAGTTGAGTAGACTTGGTACCTAGGTGTGCAGGCGGAGTAGGGTACCCTCCAAACTTGTATGGTTTTTCCGGCCTGGTTTCCAAAAAAAAATTGGCTGGCACTTGCCTTTTTCTTTTATTCATCTAATAGAAATCGCGGCAAAGCTTTTTTGCCGTCCTTTCTAAAAAAAACTAATAAGATTAATTATACTATAGAGAGATACTACTATCTCCATAGTCTATCCTAAGAATATTGCAATTTTGACCACGCGCATGGACCGAACATTCGTAGTTGACTAGTTGTATATTCTTTTTCGGGCATGACACATGTGGAATTGTGTACATCAAGAATTTTGTAATACTAAGATCCTTAGTTGACATGCCTGTTTATATTTAGTTCTAGCCAAAAAATTGTAGGTTCGGCTCTGTAGCACTTTTCGTTTGTGTTTAGTAATTAACGTCTCAGCATAGATTAACTGGCCGGCTTGAAAGATTTGTCTCGAACTTTACAGCTAAATTATGTAATTAGTTTTTTTATTTACCTACATTTAATGCTCTATGCATGTGTAAGAGATTCGATGTGGTAGGTACTGTAGCACTTTTTGGTTTATTTTTTTTGGGTTTGCATGGGAGCTAAACAGGTTCATATGATGATCTTTTACATATTTGACTATCAACAAAGGTTAAAAGAAAACCCCACCTGTGCTTGATCTGTGCATGGATAGCAGTATCAGTCTAGTTGTATACAGATGATCTATGGTTTTTAGACTTTATTAGACACTTTGGACGGATGCTATATACACTGCAGGTTTATTTTGCGGTGAGATGCGGATATTCGACTATGCATAAGGATGGAAAATCAGCTGTGTGTGCGTGCATGGTAAAAGCTGATTCATTGAACCTAGCCGGCATGGCGTGTCTAGCTCCACAGTACACTCCAGCCCAGCTTAGTATACGTTGTACTACTGTGTACACACCGCTCCGGAGCCAGTTCTAGTGGGACTCTTGATCGGACAGATGAGATCGGCGTGGGTCGATCTGATATGTACACAGCGGCTGGCGAGGTAGCTCTCGCTCCGTCGACGGCGGCGTTAGAGTGGCGACACACATAGATACTAGGAGTATGCAGCTGGCGTGGCGTGCGTTTCCGAGTCGCTGCGCGCATCCGCATTGAATTGTATACAACCGCAAACGCGTCGGCGTTCGTGCTGCCTGCAGCCGAAGCTAGCGATGGAGCAAGCAATGGCTTGAGAATTGAGATGAGATGCATGCAGTTCAGTGGTGTGGTGATGAGTCATATGATGACCTTTTACATATTTAACGATACACAAAGCAGAAGTGAATCGACCGTAGCAATCAAATGAGTCATATGAACAACAGCCCGAGCAATACAAAAAGCAGAAGTGAGGGTTCGCTGTCATCAGGCACTCAGCCGGCCGGGGTCAGTCAATCCCTCCCCTGCCGTGCGTCGTCGTTCCGAATTAAGAAATTCTTCCATTGGTGTTGCGGCGGCGGTTTTCGCGGGTAGTAGTGGTACACGCATATGGCCCAGCTGAGGTAAAAGCTAGTAGCTTTGTTAAAGTTAACCAGAAAAATGATTACAATTAACAGCATGATTCGGATGCTCGATGCCCCGCGAGTTCTACAACAACCCCCAAAGTGACCAATGTTGCTCGTCAAGTTCCATCTTCCCGTAGTTATTTCTTTGCTCGCTATAGCTCCCTCATTTTTCTCCAAGCAATCAGGGAACCCTTTGAACCGCAAGGCAACTCAGGATGCTCTCCGATGCGAATGCATGCATGCATGCAGTGAGTGGGCCAGCAGTGGCCGGCGTTGTTTCATTTACATCATTCCGATTTGATTGGTGTTTTCTTTCTTGTTTGGAAAGAAAAAAGCTTTCGCAGATTCGTGTTCGTAAATTGTTTGGCAAAACGCACGAGATATGTTCCTGCATGCATGCCCAGGCCGGGTGGCCAGTTCCCCTCGCTCTTTGTTGCGTTTGCATTTTCGGCGAAAGCAACAAAAACGACTCATATGGAGTATATCTAATTCTAATCTTTGACCCATTCAAAAAGAATTATAATCTTTTTGACAAATGGAGGAACCATCTATTCAATCGAGTCCAGGTCGTTGCGATGCGGTGAATCGACCGGGCACTTATACTACACATGTAGACACGCCACACCAGTGGAGCCATCACGCCACACACTCTTGTCGGCCGTGTTTTCTGCAGCTGCCGTCTGCGTTGGCTACACAGTCTACACAGACAAGGCCCGAATGATCGATGACAGACGAGGTCAACACATACATTAGCAGGGGCCGGGTTGCACACTGCATTGAGTACGGCGAGCTCTAGCTTTCAGCTTTCGCTTCATCGTGAGGCGCAATTTTATTCATTTTGGCGTGATAAATGCTTTTTACGCTCTTCATGTCTCACGCAATCCTGCGGCGATTAGTGCGTCGGTTGGTGACATGATGTCTGACTGTTTTGTCATGTCACGGTGGGCACCAATCATTTGTAGCTCTCTCCGGGTTGAAATGAAACAGAGAGGCAACATCGTGCCGTGCAGGCTGCACACTGGATGATTGATTTGTTCATTGTGTACTCCAATACATTGATCTATTGCTTATGTTTATGGTTATATAAGTAAGGATGCAAGGCATGTGGTCTAGTTGTAGGGCGGTCCAGTGGGACTACCCACGCGCCGGTGAGACGGCAGCGCGGCTATTCGACCGCTATTCTGACGGCAGCGGCTATTCTGACAGCGCCCGGTGACCCGACGACGGGTCTTTCATTTCCGCACGATGGCGGATCGACGGTAGGGTTATGATCCAGGTAGGCACTTCCCCGCCGTCCTTTCGATTAAGTTCTTTAGGGTTAGGATTTCGGTTGACATTTCTTTTGAATTGAAATTCGCTCTATTCTACTCCCAATCCAATTTGAATCGGTCGTTCATCTTTTTCTTTCCTGATCCAAATCGGTTCATTCAATTTCTTCTGTACTTTTTCTCTTCTGAATCGAAAACGATCCGATATCCTTTCAATTTCCTATCCTTGATCTGATCCACACTATAGACCAGACTCGTGATACCATTGTTAGAATCTTAGATCGACACTAGGTGTAGATCAGTGGGTAATACTTTACATTTGGGATGAACATGATTCCTGAGAGTGAGAATGAGAGAGAAGGGATCGGAGAGAAGTGAATGCACGTACCGGTGGACCTGACACAGGAGGTGCTCGTCATCGACGTGGTCGGTGTGTAGTCGGTGAAGGGTTGGTGGAGAGGCAACGCCGATGGAGCTTCCCATCGCCGGGCAACGCCACCCTCTCGATCGGTCTAGGGTTAGGACGGTGGGGAGCGTCGGCTGTCATAGTGAACCTCGTGTCTTGAGCCGCTGGTCCCTACCTCCTCTATATAGGGCTGCACGACGGGGGCCAGCAGCCACGTCTTGGGTTGGGTTTCCCCGATCAGGACGTGGTCCAGAGGTCCATCTCCACCATTGGGTTGAGATGGGTGAGATCAATTCTAACATGTTTGTGCAGCGCTCAGTCATGCCAGGCGCCCTTTTTGATTTGGAGATTTTTTTTCGCACCAGGCTATATATCCTACTGCAGGTCGATTTCCTTGCGCTTATAAATCGCTAGATTTGTGAGATGAATCAATATTGAAGTGCCCGACCGTCAGCCTGAAGGAAACACTGAATTCAAAGCCAAATCGATTGGATCGAACTAACTGAACAGGCAGCCAAACCAAAAAACGCCGTTCGCGTTTATTGATGATGGACGGACGTTTGCGGAAACAAACCAAACTTCGTTTGATCACTTTCATTTCAAAAGCTGCCGCCTCTCAGTTTTTTTATACTCAAAATTGAGAAAGGAAAAAAAAAAAAAGGAAAAGTATCCACAAAATTGGCCCCATGTTGCCGGCCGGACACGGTGACGCACGCCGTTCTGTTCGGCACGCGCGCGGGGTAGCCAGCCCCTGCGTACAGGCTACACTGCCGCCGCGCCGGCGTCACTGGCAAGCGGCTTGACGCTGGCGAGGAAGGACGGCGCGTGGTCGTCGTCACCGGGCATGAAAACGACGACCTTGGGCTCCCGGTCCAGCGGCACGAGCACTCGCGCCGTCTTGTGCTCGTCGGACGACGATGGTGACGCCTTCTTGCGCGTGCAGATGAGCACGAGCAGGGATACCGCGATGACGCCCATCATGAAAGCGAGGCCTAGGAAGATGTAAGGGGTTGGCGTCTTCCATAGGCTCGGTGGTGGTCCGCCGGCGCCGGCACCGCCGCCCATTAGCTTCACCGAAATACCCGCACCCTGCCTCTCCGGCCTCATCTTCTCTCTTTCTTTCTTTTTTTTTCTTATGTTTAGCACTAGCAGCACAACGAATTGAAGAAACCAACCACCTTGCTTCTGAGATGTTGGGTCACTTGGGTGGAATAATGGCGAACGGTGGAGAGAGGGCCGTGGTGTATATATAGCGGCGGGGGCCGGGCCGGGAGGGATGTGGAGAAAAGAAACCGGCCGCTTCCTGCTTGCGTTGCCGAGTTCCCCAGGCCAGCAGGTGAGATCTCGTCAGGTGCTGTGGTGACGGAAGGTGCTGCTGCGGGTGGGTTAGCAGGAGGGTTAGCCGCCATCGCCACCGGGTTTGGACGGAACGAACAAGGTGAAACGGCTAGGCGCCGCGCGCGCTAGCTGGTTTTGCCTGTCGAGACTGGTGGGAGAAATTAAAGCTGGATGCTGTATGCGCCTCCACGCATGCATGCACCAGGCCAGTGTGATGTGAAAACCTGAAAACGTAGGTACGTCCGTCCGTGTATTAATTCTAGACCGAGATATTATCTGAATCCCAAAAATGTTGCAAAATTCTGATTGTGCATCCGAACAAAAGTTTCCTAGTTGCATTCTTTTTAGGAAGTGGAACATCAAAGGTCCTTTGGTTTATTTGTAATGATGGCACAAAACAAAACAAAAAATTGTATTATCAGCCTTTATCTACTTTAACATATTATACTCGTGATCATTAAAGGTTGATGAAAGCTAAGAGAACTCTACTAGTGGCGGTGGATCTGTGGGTCGATAAACAGTACCAGTCTGGCTATAGTACAGATGGTCTATATGGGTTTAGACGACTTTGGACTTTGGACGGATGCCATGCATGGTACAGATTTATTCTGCAGTGAGATGCGGATATTCGACTATGCTGCCAACGGGTACATAATGATGATGGTCGTGGACACATAGAGATGGAGAAATGGAACGAGTGCGTGCATGGCAAGAGTAGATTCATTGAACCTAGGCTGTGTTTACATGGACGAAGTTTGGAAAAAAAATGTCGCATCGGACACTCGTAGTACTTTTCGTTTATTTGTGGTAATTGTTGTCCTACCATGACCTAACTAGGCTCAAAAGATTCGTCTCGTCGTGTACATTAAAGCTATGTAATTAGTTTTTTTATTTACCTACATTTAGTGCTCTATGTAAGAGGTAAAAGATTTGATGTGATAGGTGAATAATGATTTTTTCAGAGAGAATTGGAGGAACTAAACACAGCCCTAGCCGGCCGTATCCTATCAGATGTACACAGCGTTCCAAGTCACCTAGTTGGACCTCTCTACTCTTGATCGGACGGACTATGCAGAGACATCAGGGGTCATCGACTCGTGTACGCTGTACAGCGGCCGCGGTGCATGGATGAGCTGGCACTGCCCGGGCAGGCCGGCAGCAGAGCGGCGGCACGCAGATGCAGCTGGTGTGGTGTGGGTGCATCCGTGCATGTGGCGTGCGTTTCCGAGTCGCTGCGCGCGGGATTCCCAAATTAAGTCCAAACGCGTTCGAGCGAGCGATCAAGCCGCAACGGCTTGAGATGAGATGCATGCAGTGGTGTGTCAGTGATGTGTCAGCAGCGATGCGGGGACCCGTCGCTGAGAGTAGCTGATCTGAATACAGCAGCTGAGCTTGAGCTAGCACACAGCGTCAGTGATGAGTCAGCTCGCTCAAACGTCTGACGCGCACCGAGGAGCAGAAGCTGGTCGACAAGGTGGCGGCCAGGATCCCGACCTGAAAGGGCGACCTACTCACCAAGGTCGGGAGATGGACCCTGGTTCAGATCACGCTCTCGGCGATACCGGTCCACACAGCCATTTGCTGCGCATTTTCCCCGTGGGCTATTGAGGAGATCGACAAGAGGCGTCGTGCGTTCATCTGGGCAGGGACAGACTCGGTTGCTGGCGGCAAGTGCATGGTGGCATGGCCGGTAGTCAATTCCCCCAAAGAACTCGGGGGTTTGGGGCTCCCCGACCTCAGGATCATGGGCTATGCGCTGCGCCTGCGGTGGGAATGGCAGCGGCGCACCCAGCCGGATTCACCATGGGCACGTCTCCCATATAGGCCTGAGAAGGCGGTTGAGGCCATGTTCAGAGCATCCGTCACGGTGGTGCTTGGGAACGGTCGGCGCGCTCTGTTCTGGATCGACGCCTGGCTTCCCGCGGGGGCAATTTCTGACTTCGCCCCCAACCTGTTCAAGGCGGTCGGCCCTCGGCGCCGAAGACGCACTGTTCATGACGCCCTCAACAACGAACAGTGGAAGCGCGACATCGTTGGGGCACAGACGGCGGCGGTCATCGATGAGTTCCTCCGCCTCAGGGACATACTACTTGAGGTGTAGCTTTAGCCCGATGTTGACGACCGCCGTTTGGAAGTGGACGGCGAATGGCGAAATACTCCTCCTCCTCGGCGTACCAGCTCTTCTTCGCAGGGAAGGAGGTGCTCGGGGGGGGCACGTGAGGTTTGGCAGGCCTCCGCCCCACCAAAGGTTAAGTTCTTCTGGCTGGCTCGTCTTGCACGGGCGACCACGGGGCGGCGATCGAAGAAGGAGGCATGGTCTACAGACGTTAGCTGACTGCGCCCTATGCTCACAAGCCGACGAATCCACTGACCACCTTCTCGCCTCCTGCAGCTACATTCGGCAGGTGTGGCACCTTCTACTCACCCGCGTGGGTCTCGCGCACCTTTGCCCGTCCGCCGACTCCACCTTCATCGACTGGTGGCTTCACATGCGCACCCTCATCCCACGACAGTTTAGGAGGGCCTTTGATTCGCTAGTGCTCCTCGTCTCTTGGGAGGCTTGGAAGGAGTGCAACCGAGGACCTTTGACTCCATCTCCCTCACGCCACTCCAGCTCGTGGGCGCCATTCGTGCTGAAGCTGAAGCGTGGGTGTTGGGCGGTTTCAGGGGTTGCAGCCCCTGTCGTCGCGGCTCTTCTGACAGGCGGATAGGACCCGGCTCTTCTCGTTACTGTTGCACAATTGTATCCATCTTAGTTTTACAACCTCACAGCTCCACCGTGTAGCCGGTGCCTTTTGTCGTGTCCCCTACCTGTGGTATCTCCTAAGAATCTCGCCATGGTTATGTCACAAGCCGTGTAAAACTTTTTCTATAACTCCTCTTAATGAAGTACGACTAAGCTTGGTTTCGGAAAAAAGCTAGCACACAACTGTTCCAGGCCGTGAGAGTGCTGATCTGATTGAATACTCCACAACTGTCGATCTGGTTGGCGGCTGGTAATTCCTTCTTCGTTTTCCCCGTAGCCGGGCCCGGATGGATGGAAACACGTTCGTCGTGTGGTGCCGTATATAGTGTGCCGATCTGGTTCTGGTGTGACACGTACAGCTACCTAAGCTCTGTGAGCTGAGCTAGCGATGGATGCACACGCGGTCGTTGTCGCAACAAAAAAGGAGCGTCAAAAATTGCACGACTCACAAGTCGATCCAATCCGGTTAAAAGCAGAGTGAAGGCGTGTGTGTCATCAGGCACTAAGCTGCGTGGTTAGTGAATTAATCCCTCCTCCTCCCTCCCCTGCCGTGCATCGCGCTCCCAATTCGTCCATTGGTGGCGCGGCGGCGGTTTTCGCCGGTGATGGTGGTACGCATGCATGGCCCAGCGTCAAAGCTTAAAGCTATACGACTGGCTTTGTTAAAGTTAACAGGAAAATGATTACAATTAACTAGTTGATCAGCGAATGAGCGTTAGTTAATCATCCTAGAAGTAAGCCAATTAAGCATGATACGACGGATATGCTCGACGATGCCTGATGCCCCCGAGTTCAGAAGCACCAACGTAAGGAATGTTGCTCGTTAACAAGTTCTTAAAAAAAAAACATAAAGTGGACGTTGGTGGTTTTGGACTCAGGGCATGAAGAATGTAAAACCCAAAAGAATGGCCAAGATGGAGCTCAATTGGCTGCCTTTACTGGGGACTTCCAAATACACGTACGCACATTCTACCGACGAATACACACTGTATGCATGTGGACACACTACTGTGATATGTTCCTGCGAAGGGTGTGGCCATTTCTCCTCGCTCACTAGCCCTTTGGGCGTCCCCAGTGGCCTTTTGCAAATTGCCTACTCAAATCAAATAGAAAAATATAAAAAATATATTCAAAGTATATCGTGCGAGACTAGCGCTTTTCTTTCTGACACTCTTTCTCTTCAACAATGAATAAATTACACGCTTGTAGCTTGCGATTTGTACGCCCAGCTATTGTATTTTCGGCGAAAGCAAAAGGACTCGAATCCTACTCCTATATGGCTTTGCCTATATCTAAATCTGATCTATTCTTTTTGACAAATGGAGGAACCGTCGCTTTGATTGCCGATCGAGTCCGGGGTCGTAGCGATGCGGTGAATCGACCGGGCACTACTACACATGTGTACACACCAGTGGAGCCATCTATCACGCCACGCACTCCTGTCGGCTGTGGCGTCTCTGCTTTCGCTACGCAACACCAGAATTGGTGATAGATGAGATCATCACATTAGCAGGATGCAGAGAGTAGGTACTCCAATGAGTACGGCTACCTTTCAGCTTTTGTTTGATTAATTATTGTGAGGCACAAATTTGACGTGATAAATGTTTTCCTTATGAGCACCAGCAATAATCAGATCGGTTGGTGACATGCATGATGTGTGACTGTGTCATGTACGTGTGCGCATGCCCGGCAGCGCGTTGTCACGTCCTATTCCTACGGGTAGTCCTCGGCGAGAGTGGGTCGAAAATCAAAATGAAAGAGAGAGGCAACATCGTGCTGTCGTGACGGAGAGATGATCTATCTAGCTAGGAAGCACCCTTGGATGATATAGATTTGCTCATTGTACATACACTGATATATAGTACTATTGTTGCATGTTTAAGGGTGTTTAGTTGGCGAAGTATTTTCGTTCGGTTACTGTAGCACTTTCTGTTTGTATTTGGTAATTATTGTTCCACGGCCGTCAGTCTGCCACCGGCACGCTCGCCCGTGAGGTGGGAGCCGCACAGGGCAGATCCCGCCGCTGGCGTGCTCGCCCTCGAGGTGTGCGGCCGGGTGGGGCAGATCTAGGCCGGGGGATGATGAAGACGCCGGCTAGGAGAGGGAGGAGTAGGGTGTTTGCGTCCACGCTCAGCCGTCGACGATGCGAGGAGAGGCGACGAGCCAAGCGGCAGAGGAGAAGAGGAGCGTCGGTGCTCGCGGCTCGCCTCACCCGGCGCTGAGTTGAGAGGAGAAGGAGCGGCGCTGTGGTGTGGGGAGGGGGGGGCTGCGCGTCGGGGCGGGTAGGAACTGGGGCGTGGGAGGGGAAGGGATTAGGGTTGGGTCGGTTGTGGCCTATGGCCTGTGGGAAGGGCGGCGTGCTGCTGTGCTCTTAGCAGGCAGGCCAGCTTGCTGGGCCGCTATCGGGCCACACTCTATGGAGTATTTATTTACATTTCTTAAGAATTAGGAAAGTACATCATTCCCTTTTTCATTTATGTGACCCATTAAATATCTTCATTTGATTGCTTGCTCGTGATGAACTCGGGTCGCGTCACCGCCGCTTGCTCTAGAGAGATTCCCAAACGCAATGATGCATGATGCATCCCATTTGATTCCCAAACATCGTCATTTTCCCTCGTTCCCCGCTTCACCACCTACCCTTCCACTCACCCTCCTTCCAGTGTACCTTTCTTTTGTCTCTATGGACTCCTGATTGGAGTTGCTAGAGGAATTTTTCGTGCATGCAAGAAGTCGACAAGTGAGTATGTCTATGGATCACAGTTGTGCCAACCTTATCAACTCAATCAGACTCCTCCTTCCCATCCATTATATCTTCCCCTCACCCTCACCCTCTCCCACCCACCCACCGCCATAGGACACCGATGGCCCCTCTTCTTCCCTCTCCCAGTGATGGCAAAAGCAAGCCATTGCCGAGAATGGCAATAGCAAGTGGGTCGGCTTCTTTATCAACCCGACCCCCCGGCCTCATCACCTTCATGCCTCTCTCTCCCACTCGTCCGCTGATCTCCCAAACACCACCTCTTGCTCCACTCATCCTCGATCCCCAGCTCTCATTGGCACCATGGGCAACACGATCGCGCTGCCGTGGTCTACGGGATTGCTGCCCCCAACTACGCCGTCGGGCGTCGTGACCGGTGACGCAGCCACCCTCTTCGCGTTCAAAGAACGCCGGACAAGGCATTTTGTGAAATTGGTATTTTTGTTCAAGAAATTTAACTATCTATATAGTTTTAAATGAATACACTCAGCTTGGGTGGGGAGGGGGGGCTACGGCCCCTGCTGGCCCCCCACTCCACCTTCCCACCCATTATATCTTCCCTTCAAGCTCACCCTCTCCCACCCACCCACCGCCACCGGTCATCGACGGTCCCTCTTCTTCCCTCTCCCGGTGAAACCATGGCAAAAGCAAGCCATTGCCGAGAACAACAATGGCGGTGGGTCGGCTCCTTTATCAACCTGACCCCAGGCCTCATCTCCTTCATGCCTCTTGCTCCCCAACACCTCCTTCACCCTCTCGCTCCACCAGTCTGCTGATCTCCCAAACACCACCTCTCGCTCCACTCGTCCACTGATCCCTAGCTCTCGCCGGCACCATGGGCAACATGATTGCGCCTGCCGTGGTCTCGCGCGATTGCTTCCACCAGCTACGCCGTCGACTTCATAACCGGTCATGTAGCCACCTTCGTCGCATTCAAAGAACGCGCTACGAGGCATTTTGTGAAAATGATATTTTTTTCTAGAAATTTAACTATTTGTATAGTTTTAAATGAATACACTCATTCTAGAAATTTAACTATTTATATAGTTTCAAATGAATACGCTCAGCTTGGGTGGGTGTGTGTGTGTGGGGGGGGGCTACGCCCCTGCTGGTCCCCTTGGTTCCGTCACTGATGTAGAATAAGTAGTACTCTGTATTCTACTTGTTCTTTTAAGGAAATCCGCATTCTCCCACAAGTCCATGCACCTTCTCTCTTTTGCAGCATCCTTCTACGCTTTTACCATCCACGTTGCCACAAGGAGGGCGTGGATCTGGCCAGCGGTCGCACCCATCCCTCCTGTAACTACACTGCCAACAAGTCCAAGAAAATCAGTATCAACCACCAAAAGAAACGAAATCAAGAATGCGGAGCGGTCGCTTACCAGAGAAAGTGTCATTGTGCTCCCTTTGTGCAGGCCATGAGACTGTCCGCATGACCAGTGAGCACACCGACGACGAAGCCAGCGGCGCGGTGCGCGGCGGCAGCGTGGCGTCGGCCACTCCTTGGGCGGTTGGGCCTCCTCGTTTGGGATGTGACATCTCTCCATCCTTTCATTGCCTGGTTGTCAACGTTGATGGAGAAGTCGAAGCTGCATGTCCAAGAAGGCAGGCGTCCGACCGCCGCCGCCATCGTCTCGTTAGCAAGGCGATATTATTTAGGAAATAAAATAAAAATAAGAGCAGAGCAGTGACACAAATAGTATTGGATATTGTGCGAGCTAAGCGCTTGAGAGCTCGCTAGCGGGCTTTGCTTTTTTGACACTACACCCTCCGTCCCAAAAAGAATGATGTTTTGGATTTTCGTGCCACGAGTTCGGTTCGATTTGTACAAAATACGTGCAACATTTATGTCTCTAAATAAATTTATTAAAAAAACTAGACTTAAAGATCTTTCCGATGATGCTAATTAGAGCAGGCGGCAAAGCGCTAAAAATAGTGGCGGGTCCCACAGATATTGAAGGCTTGCATGCCTGCTCAGCCAATCGAATCGCATGTTGATCCTTCTCGCCGACTGAGGCGACTCACGAAACGCCCGCTCCTCTCTCTCTCTTCCTTTTCTCTCTTCCTCATTGGTTGTCGCCGGCTGAAATTTGTCCACTGTACTTGCTCTTACTTAGCATAATTATTTATATATTTTAACATATAATTGCTGACAGTTATTTCTTGAAAAGCGAAAAGGTCTCTTTTTGAGACGGAGGGAGTATCTCTCTTTAACGAATAAAATACACTTCTACTAGAGCTCGCTAGCGGCCTTTGCTTTTTTGACACTATCTCTCTTCGACGAATAAAATACGCTTCTACTAGCTCGCGATTTGTACGCCCAGCGTTTGCATTCTCGGCGAAAGCAAAAGGACTCCTATGAGGTTACCACTGCCCAGCGCCCTACTACTCCTATAGTCCTATGTATGGCTTGCCTATATCTAAATCTGATCATTTTGACAAATGGAGGAACCGTCGCTGTAATTGCCGATCGAGTCGCGAGGGTCGTTGCGATGCGGTGAATCGACCGGGCACTACGCACTACCAGCACACACCAGTGGAGCCATCTATCACGCCACGCACTCCTGTCGGCTGCTGGCGTCTCTGCTTTCGCTACGCAAAACCAGAATTGGTGATAGATGAGGCCATCACATTAGCAGGGTGCAGAGAGTATGTACTCCAATGAGTACGTCTACCTTTCAGCTTTTGTTTGATTAATTATTGTGAGGCGCAATTTTGACGTGATAAATGTTTTTCATATGAGGACGTACCAGTAATAGTGCTGCGGGAGATTAGTGGCATCCGGTTGGTGACATGCATGATATATGACCGTGTGTCATCTCATGGCGTGTGCATGCCCGTTCCCACGTCCTATTCCTACGTGTAGCCCTCAGCAAGAGTGGGTCGAAATGAAAGAGAGTGGCAACATCGTCGTGTCGTGCCGGAGAGATCTAGGAAGCACCCTTGGTGTAGATTTGTTCATTGTACTACGTACACTGATAGTGATATACAGTACTATTGCTGCATGTTTATGTTTATTATGTTTATATAGGTGATACATCGTTTTTACACTTCGTGTCACATGCCTTCGTGCGCCCGGCCAGTGCCATTGTAAAAGGCGTTTTCTGTCGGCTCTTCTAGACAAGCAGTTGTACACAAGCATTACCCACGTTCGAAACTTTCTAAATTCTTAACCGTGGTCGCTAGTATCAGTAGAGAGTTTCATTTTGTTTCTAGGTCAGTCTCAGTGGACCTTTCATTGAAGTTTCATTTACATTAAATAGGTTGTCACATAAGCATTTTTAATGATATGACCGTGATTTAATAAGAGAGATAAAAAATGAGTGTCATTTAGATAAAACTCTTTTGACACGATTACCATCTATCCTTGAGTCATGGAATTAAATGATTTTGAAACTCTAAAATGAAATTTTGCATTGAGAGAAGATGTTTCATGAAAGTTTCATTTCATTTAACATGACATGACAGCCTTAGAAACAACAAAGTGAAACTCTCCACTTTGTTGTAAGCTAGCTCTAAGTATTTTTTTATTTTAATATTAATAAAAGTGAATCACAGGTGATGAGCCTCATCTCGAAAAAAATATTTTAATGAAAGTAAGAGAAAAGATAGTTATTTATTAAGACCTAAACTCATACACACATTTCAAGCTTACGTGAGAGTGTCATGTAGGTGTGTCATGTGAGTCATCCATGTTACGAACTACTACAATATACATATCTTAAAAGTTAGCACTATTGAAGAAGTTGACTTAAAATTAATAACTGCTAGATGATACCATTGAGGGTGCCCTTACAATTTGCTTTGCAATGCATTTACGGGCCATAGCATGTGTTGATATACAAGTTTTTCCAAAGTTGAGCGGGGACAAGCGGGTGTAGTCATGGCCGCTGCCGGAGGTGCCGGCATGGCCGCCTGGGTGTGTGCGAGCGGGCAGCCGCGACTAATGGGACACGTGCTGCCGCAGCCACTTGGCCACACGTGAAGATGTTGAGGAAGTCATGGTTCAGTGGTGCTATGGATAAGGAAGAAAGAGAAGAAATAGGAAAAGAAGAGAAAAAAACGATAATATAGTCATCTTATTCTTTTGGTCTACTGTGAAGGTATTTTGTCAAATGGATACATCAAAAACATTTTTACCTTCACGTGAAGCTAGAAAAAAAAAAACAAATTTCACCATAAGCCGTGCCATTGCGGGGGAGAGCAATGCAGAAAAAGAAACCTCATCTTGCTTCTTCCTTTTTATCCAAACAAACCCACTTCCTGCTTACTTTTTGTTTAGGAAAAACTTTAGGCAAACTTTATGGATTCACAATTACTCTTATATCATTTACAAGAAGTTGTAAAATAGATGAAGAAGGATCATCTACCCAAATTTGAGAGCTCTTTTGTAACAAAGCTTGCCTAGCTAATATTTGGGCTACTTTACATGATCTCCTGCAATAATGACTGATAGATATCTTACTAAATCCTTTCAGAGTAGAGCAATCTCATCGTAGATAGCCACTTGAAAGTCCCTTGTTTGGTTTTGACTAATTGATAAAACCCTAGGACTAATCTCTATCCTTAAGTGTAATCTAGCTTGAGATGGTCCTAGCAAAGTATAGAATCATGGAGATCATGGTGGATGCATGGAGATGATCCAAAAGATGGTCAAGAGATTGGATTGGAGAAAAAAAAAGGAAGAGAAAAAACAAAATGGGCTCAAGGCAGAGGTATAAGCAATAGGGTCATTTTGTTTTGCACTCAAGATACCATAGAGGGTGTGAGTGATTTAAGATCGATAGCCGAACTAATAAGAGGGAAAATACTTCAAAAAATTTGATCAAGTGCCACTAGGTATAATCAATCATGTCGATGCATTAGGACCTAGTTTGCTAACTCCTAACCTATTGGAAAATGCATTGCAAAATGCTAACATGGAAGCATGGGCTAAGAGAAAAAGAAATGGATTGCCTGTCTTCCGTTGACCGGACACGTCTGGTGTTTGGGGCTAGTGCAACGCAGCCCAAGAACTTACTAGACGCACATCCGGACGTAGCACACACTAGTACAAAAATTCTTTTACAAGGCTTTTCTATTTTATTAACCGTGGCGGTTTCCTTTAATTTACCATGCCGGTTAATAAAACAGCCACGTTAAATAGATTGATCATGGCGGTCATGGTAAATGACGGTCCAGATGTTGGGCCCAAAGAAGCAAACCCTAGCTAGAAAGCCCATATGGGCCCGACTTCCAACTCATAGTATATAAGACCAAACTAAACCCTAGCCCACTTTGTCCGTCTCTCCTTTCCCCCACGCCTCCCTCCACTCTCTAGCTCTCGCACCCCTCTCTCCCAACCTCACGCGCCCCCCAGGCCTGGCACCGACCCCACCCCAAGCAAATGACAGCCCCTCGGATCCAAAGACCGTCCCCACCCTCCCTCCCAATAGCGGGCCTCGATGCGGGCAACGCGCTTGGCTGGCGACACCTAGGGCGGCGTGGAGGGGCGTTGGGGCGGCGGACAAGGCCGGATCTGGCGGCATTGAGATCGGTCGGCGTGGATCTTGCCTGGCGGTGGCCCTGGCGGCGGCCCTAACGTTGGTCAGGCGGGGGCGAATTTGGTGGCGTGTGACCGACGGCGGTGGGGCTGGATCTGGTGGCGCGACCTAGATCCAGCCCGTTAGGGTTTAATTTTGGATTTTTTTTGGATTAACGGTGGCGGTTTTGGCGGTTCCAAAAAACCGCCACCGTTGTTCTTTTTTTGTAGTAGTGACAATGAATGAGCAGAGTCAGGTGGTCACCCGGACCTTTGCCTGATCCCCTGCGACCGGCGCATCTGGTGGCGGTCGAGTGGAATCTGCTAGAGTAAGAGTAGCATTGAAGTAGAGAACAACCAGAAGTTAGAATGAACTGACCGGACGCATCTGGTCCCTCTCTAACGGTTAGTTTTCGAAGACTGTGCTAGTGTAGGCATTTGATCTGGTCAATCCAAAAAGTGTTGGATTCCTTCCGAATGGCTATGTTTGTTTGAGGTTCTATAAATATGAGTTGCTCGACTCCAAGGGAGCACTTTTGGAATTTCTAACATCTTGTATCCTCTTGAGGTGAGCAAGCCTCCAAACTCATTCTGTCTTACTCTCTTGCACATTCCAAGTGAGAATGAGTGATCATAGTGCATTTGCTTCCTTGATTGATTGCAACTAGTGGAACTTGAAGATCATTGTGACCGACATAGCTCTTGTTACTCTTAGAGAGTACCGCCCTACTCGACTTTGAGGATGTTGGAGGCGTTGACAAGAGAAGGTGAATGTTCTTGGCCACCTCCCGATGATTTGTGTGGGGATCTTGAGCTTCCCGGTCGAGCAACGAATTGCTTTAGTCGATTGTGTGTGTCGTTGAGTACCACTTTTGTGAGTCATGTCATGCATTGCCTTGCGGGGAGTTTGGCTGGCGGGACTCACTAAAGATCCATCGAGGTGTTGGTCGACACAACCAAAGACTAGCTTGTCGGTGCCCAAGTGAACTCTAGGTGAATAAAGCAACTTGTTCTCGTTTGGTGATTCGTTTCATGTTTTTGATTGTAGGATGCATATCCATTTGTGTACACTCTTTTCTATGGTTACACAATTGGGTCGGCTCATTTGCTTTTAGTTATGTCTACCATGCTCATGCAAATCCATTTTCTAATGTTTTAAGGTTGTTCTTACATTCATGCATCAATGTGATTTATTTGTTCCCCCACCCATATTTCCTCATGTCCTGAATATTTGGCTGGACAAAGAGAAACTATAAACTTGCCAAAAGAGAAAAAAAATAGAGCCTGTACAATAACGAGCATATATCAGCTACCACATGAGCCTTTGTAAAAAAAAACCCTACCATATCAGCTTATTGGTTGAGTTGGATGAGGAAGACAAGTTGCCTTGTCGTATGTAGATGTGCTCCTGCCACCTACACTGCTCAACCAACCTCTCCCACTACCTCGGCAGGCGACACCCTCGCCACCCCTCCGTTTTCTTGACCACCACCACTAGTGGTTGGGCAGCATCTCCAAATTAAGATTCCTCTTGAGCCATAAACAATAGAAACCTTGACACTAACCCAACCCCACAACCTAACATGTCCTTGCCACGATATGAGAGGAGGAAGAGGAAGGGGAGGAGGACCCGCCTTGCTGTTGCTGCTAGCCACTGGAACTCGAGTGCATGACTCAGAGCTAGAGAAGGGAGAGGTACGCAAGGAAGAAGAACATCACTTGCATTCAGGAGGATAAAGCTAAGAGCGAAGAGTCTCTAAAAGTCTTTCTCAATCTTTCAATCAAAATCCTTATGTAGAGTGTCATTTGAATAAGAACACTCATTATATCTTTTCACCTTCCAAAAACGTCTCAATGCACACTTTGGAGAGCTCAACCCCGCTCTCTATCTTTGACTTGCGAGACACCGGGAATATACAATGGTAATATTTGGAAATAAAATTAAAGTTATTAGAGGGATTTTCACCAAGATCACTATTCCGGCCATTAGTAGATAAGGATATGAAAAGACTCAACAATTGCTCTAATATGAATATAAGATGTGCATAGCTAATACACACCATAGTAGCGTACAACACATTATTCCTAACAATGAAACATTCATAGCCTCCAAGGTGCATCGTATGTTATTTATGGACACAAAAAAAAATGTTGAGCCGGTCAAATAGTCTTTTGTGGTTGTTTCTGAAATGGTGTGTAATCAAGGACTCCAAAGATAACTATGCAACCACCTCTAGAAATTAGTTTGTTGAGGTAATTCTAGGAATTGATTTATTCAGGGGATAGAGGAGTACCCAATGATGATTTGTCAACAATGAGGGCATATACCGACTATCTTAGAATCGCTACATCCCTTCCTATTCGGAATTAGGAATGTCATTTTATGGACACACCAATTGTCCATCTCTAAAACAATCTATAATTAAAGGTGTTTTTTTTTTTTTATCAAACTTGAAAGCTTCTTTCCAATCATGTGTGCGGAGATGCTTTGACATGCATGCACTAGAAGACAAAAAAAAAATCAAACCCACCGTAACTAGAGACAACATGCTCAAAGATTAGGGTTTAGGGCTTTGGAGGAGGGGAGGGGAGAGTGGGTTCTATTGTTGCGGGCATAGATGGGGATCTTCTAGAGGCAAAGGCTACTAAACCAGAAATGGGCGGGGTGGTCAAGGTGTTTCGACCAGGCAGTAGGGGCGCCGATTGGGTGGTGCAGGTGGTAGGGAGGGATGGAGAAGTAGAGAGTAGGACTAGGATTACCAACAACGGTAGAGGAGGTTGGCGGTAGAGGTGACAATATGATTGTGTAGCCAACAAAAAGAGGTGGAGGTAGCGGTGTTTAGCCTAGCCCAAGAAGATGCAAGATTCAATTTAGTGAGCATGGTGGCAGATAGAAGCATTGTGAGGACCACCAAAGTTGGGCGGGTGGGTGCAACAACGGGGAAGATGGATCTCAGAGACAAGAAGATAATAGTGGGAACACGAATGCAATAGCTAGGTAATGCGGTGTGCGTGTATCAGAAGGCTCGCTTGCGTGATTATGCACGGTTGTATTGAAAAATATTTCCTCTTAATTAAACACATATGAATGGTCCGATCGGAAAAAAAAAAAAGATAATAGTGGAGAGAGGGAGTAGGAGGTCAGTAGGTGATCCGACACTCTTTGGTGAATTCCTATCCATTCATCACTACTGGAAAAAGTTAGCATATCCGAAAATCGTTTTTGCCTACAGACTTCCACATCAAGGATACAAGGAATGTCCATATATATCCATTTGGATTCCTTGCTACGCTAGTTTCTTCTGCCTCTTTTATTCCCTCTCAAGTAGCTAGAGTTCCATTCATTGAAGAGGAGCATCGATTTGTGAAGCAAGAACTCATATTTAGCCCCGCGCAATGGTTGGAAGAGGAGGAGCTCCACAGCGCGCAAGCGAATCCTGCTTGTGCGGGCTCAGGCTCCTGTGTGGGCAAGGATTTTCATGCTCACATAGCTAGGAAAATTTGCTAGGTGAAGCAAGCTTCTAGTGTGCTACGAAACACGTAATCCTTTTTTTGACGAGGTGAAACAGAGTGATGAGCAAAACTACCTAGCACGCCCTAATTGAACGTGGGCTCAGGGCTGCTAGCTGTCGATGGGCATTGCCAATCAGAGCCTTAGTTCTTTGATCGATTGAACTGCCGCTCATTGAGAGGAACGGATGGCTCGGGCCTTGTTTAGATGGCTAAAAATTGTAACCGAATGTCACATCGTACACTGTAGCACATTTCGTTTGTTAGTGGTAAATATCATCCTACCATGGAGTAACTAGGCTTAAAAGAATCGTCTCGCAATGTACATCTAAACTGTGTAATTAGTTATTTTTTTTACCTACATTTAATACTCAAAACATATGTCTTTTTGGTGTATTTAATGTGATGTGATGGAGAGAGAGAGAGAAAAAAGTTAGAAATTTTAGCCATCTAAACAAGGCCTCGGTGGCTGCTTCCCTCAATCACATATACTTCTCAGTCATCGGAGCACTGTACGTGTTATACATACTCCCTCTATATTAAAATTAGAGTCGCTGTGGAAAGCATGCTGGTTAAACTTTCTTTATTTTGACTATATTTGTGGTAAATTCCTGCAACATTTATATCTCCAAATAAGTTTATTATAAAGATATATTCAAAGATACCTAATTATAATAATTATGTACCATGAATATTTATATTTTGTTTAATATAATGGTTAGAGTTTAAAGCTATTGACTCTTTGGGAAACTTTTTTTTACAGAGGAAGTAGCTGTGGAAGCCGCTAGGTACGGTTCCGATATGCATAATGCACTTTCCCATGAACACTCTGCTTACTATAGTCCATCCTGACACAGTATGGTTGAAATCTATCCACTGCCACAAAAATTATTGTCCAATAGCTGCCTCTAACACATCTCACCGCATCTATAGTCGTAGGGCTGCCGCAGGCAAGTATAAATCTCTCTAAACTGTTATTGGTCAAAGTTAGTATCTAGAAATGTTATAGCTTGATGATGATATAACATGATGTTTTATAATCAACATATCATCATAAAACGCGTACTTTCATAATATAAAATACACATTTCAATTCCTTCAAAAAAAAAAAAAAAAAAAACGTGCTATCATTATCGATATTGTGTTAGTTAAATAGACATACCAGGGACTATATCATAAATACTTAAATTTTGTTTATAACCAGAGAAAGTACTTGCACTTGTTCAGAAGTGCTCCTACCGTCCTACGGCACGAAGTGCCCACCACTCCATACATTTTCGGTTTCATGTCATTAAGGCTGCAAGCTCGAGAGAGATGAGGACGGAGGGAGTTGGAGGTGTGCCGCCGGCGAGCCGCCTGTGGAGGACGCCGACCCCGTACATCTTGCTGGTCGTCGGGTCCATGATGATCCTCATCGCGCTTGTGCTGCTCGTGCTCATCTGCGCGCGAAACGACAGTCGACTCTCGCGGCAGCGGCGCCGGTCGGGCGAGGCGCCCTCGTCGGCGCGGATGGTGCTCGCGCCGCTCGACCGGGGAGCCCAAGGTCGCCGTCATCATGGCCGGCGAACGCGCGCCGTCCTTCCTCGCCAGCGCCAAGCCGCTCGCCTGGGGTGCTGACGAGGCTAATGTCGGCGGCGCCGCGCCCGTACCGTACGTGTAGGCACTGGACGACGTACGCGAGCGAAACAGATGGTGACGCGGCGGGCCTAACTTTGTCGGTAGATAATGTGTTTTTTTCTTCTTCTTTCCTTTGCTCAGAATTTCCGTGGTGTGTGCCGGTTAAACGCACCATTTCACTGTTTGTATCGACAAGCTTCCAGGTGGGGTTTTTGTTTTCTAGGTGGCGTCACCTGTGTGTTATCAACCAAATGCACCTGATCTTTTCTGGTCATTTTAGGTCCCCTGAAGAGGTGAAAGGATTATAGGAAAACGGAAAAGGAGTCAAAATAACAGAAATCCTAAATCTTGAAGAAGTTTGTGTGTTCGGTCCTATTTCTTGAAAGGCTTACGAATTGAGTCCCAAATCTTGAGAGGTGCGCGAATTGAGTCCCAAATCTTGAAATTTCTCAAGAAAAACACCTTAAAATCAATCTATGGTGTATATATAAACACTACATACGTCTTTTATGAACCGGAATCCCAAGGCTATGATCAATTCAACCTCGGTGATATTGATTTTCAGTAGATAGAGAAGAAGATTGCCAATGTAATTAATAAAAAGTATTCTACTTGCTATAAGCCTACTGGCTGAAAAATTGATACACAAAAAAAAAGACGACCACAAGATTTCTATTTGTTATGTCAATCAAATGAAAGTCTTCACGTGTGGTACTTCTATATATCATATCAGGGAGTAATCTTAACAAAAGATATTTTAACACGTCGGCAGTGGCAAGGAGATAGGAGATGTTGTTTATGTTCCTCATTCGAGTCAATACAACATTTACTCTACGACTGCCACTTTGCTATTTTCATGTGGAGAACTGTTCATGTTTCCTATAATTTTAAGATCTCCAACTAGTGTACAGAATTTGTTTACAAGTTGGTTGGCAGAAATAAATAAGAAGCTGAAATCTCAAATTCTTGTGGGTGCAAGTGCAATCTATTGGGCCATATGGTTAACTCAAAATGACATCGTGTTCGACAAGGTTCTAGCACCGTCTTATTTGCAGTTATCTTCAAGGTCGCCCTACTTTAAATTTTTGAGGTCCTAGCACCATCTTCAACTTGTATCTTCAACCTCAAAAATAATTTAAAGTCAGTTTTTACTAATTAATATACCAACAAAACTAAAGTTGAAGTAACTGATGTAATAGGGGTTATGATTAAATATATTGCAAAAGGTTTAATTAGATCATCTGAAATAGTTTAGAAAAAGAGTGAAGGCCATCACCGGTCCCTAAACTTGTACCGCCGGTCAAAGCTTCTTCAATAGCCGTGGATGAAATTCATCTCACACACTTGTTGACATTTCTAACACGATCCAAATTAGGAAGGCAAAAGAAATGTATATGGTATCTATCTAATCATGTTAGCTTGGATTTGGAGTTAATCTCACGATCCAACAAAGGCGGAGTTAGGCGGTGTTAGTTGTGGGGTGTAATCATAGTATCATTACCCATAGTGGAGTTAATCTCACTAAGGATATGTACTTAAGGTATACCACTCATTTCTAGGCATTACCCGCATACTAGTCTGTCACCCTAGCAATAACGCTCTAAGAAATGCGGGTATGGTATTCTTAATATGCCTTGATAAAGATGAACATGATACACGCAGTTTACGGATAGAAACACCATTGTAGCACTTCACCGGAGTCTATCCGGTATCGTATTTATATTTATCACGAGGGGAAAGGGTAGTCTATGGAAAGTAAGAGAGATAGGGGTGTCTAATGATTAAGTTAGCTTTACTTGAGATTCACTTGCAGTGGTATAATGCGAGAGTAACCATATGTCTCCAACAATACTCAGTCATAAAGTAAAGATAAATGAATAAATGATAACTATCCAAGTCTAATATCATGGTATGCCACTAGTATCATATGAGCTATTAACATGGTATAGAAAGAATAGAAAGAATATTCCTAACTTACTCATAATCATATGTCAATGAATACTACAATTAGTGCAAATACATCTAGCTATCATGGCAAGGTTACAATACATCTACACATGGTAAGCATTACTAATGACAATCAAGGACGAAACTTGATCATCACCGTAATTATGGCTCAACTTGGCCTATCATTCGGGGGGTGGACTCCAAAAGACTCAACAGGACTGTCACTCCCGCGATCTAACACACGTCCCGTAATGTAGGGTGCAGTCGCAGGTAAACGTTGTATAAACACCACGTTTACACATTGCCTACCACCCACTAAGTGATCATCTAAGTGGATGCTATACGACTCCATGCATAAAATACAAGACAAACTCGCTAATTCTAGATATATAATGATAGCATGCATGGATACATATCACTAAGAATATAATCATTATATAGAACAAAGTCATAACAATTGTATTCCAACAAATATACTTACAGATTGGATACAAGAGAGAAGCCACGAGAAAACCGCTACTTCTTGACTACTAAGAATCCAAGGCAAGCTTGACTTCCTCTAGAGCTAACTAGGTAGCTAACTACTTCTAATATGATGAACTAGGGCTTTAGGTCTAGACTTGGTTGGACTTGGATGAGAATGAATCAAAACTGAATTCAACTGAATTAGGGTTTAGCCCCGGGGTCAGTGTGGTCTTCTTATATAGCCATCGGCGATGAACGAGGACCCTTGGATCAAACCGACCTTGAACAACGGTGCAGATGTAACCTCAATGTCGGTGGTAAACCGCCATAGAAAGGAGAGGCTGACATGGCGGTCGCCATGGATCTTCCCGGCGATCGCCGGGATCCCGGTCCACAACCGAATCTCCTTCCTCCTCGTGTCTTACGGTGTCTTCTAGAATGTTTTAGTCCACTTTTTTGGGTTGAGTTACTTCACGGTCAAGCCTTGTCATCGTATGGGATGTAAACTCTTAGGTTTCTCACCGTTCTTATACGCTTTTATCCGTTCAAATCCCTACAAACACTACTACATGATTGATTTTACGTGGTGTTCGATTTTATTTTTCGTGGCGGGCATTTGAGAAACCGCCACGGAAAAATACCCTAATTAACCGTGGCGGTTATTTTTGATTAACCGTGGCCGTTATAATGTCTGCCACGGTAAATCGATTAACCGTGGCGGTTTTTATAACTGGCCCGCCACGGAAAAGAAAGTCCAATGGCTCAGCCCAATAAGGCCCTTTAAGCCCACTATGACCTCAAGTGTATAAAAGCCCACTCCACTCTCTAACCCTAACACCACTCGGCCTCACCTCCCTCTTCACACTCCCGCAACCACCGACCCCTCGGCCTCACACGCGAGCGGCCGCCCCTTCCCGACACTTCGAGCACCGACCGGCCTTCTCCCTCCCTCCCCCCCATTCCTCCGACGGCGGTGGCGCTCGACGGGCGGCGTGCGGGCGGCGCTTCAGCGGTGCGGCGGCGGCCTCCTCCGGCCGCGGTGCAGCGCGGCGGCGGAGAGGCGGCGTCGCGCGCGAAACTCCCTCCCACCGGCGCCGTCCCTAGCCCGGCGGTGGCGATCCGCGGCGGGCGGCGGTTCTAGGTGGATGCGGCGTGGATCCGCCGATCGAGGCGGGCGGCGCGGATCAGCCGCAGCGGCGCCGGCGGTGGCGTCCCTTCGCGGCATGGATCCGGCGGCGGCGTGGATCTAGCGGCGGCGGCGGCGACCAGCGGCGGTGGCGGCGGGCAAGACGCCGCGCCGGCGCTGGGCTCGCGGCGGGCCCCCGATGGGCTTCGCGGGCTCGAGGCTTTTTTTTTTTTTTTATTCTATTAACGGTGGCGGGCACCAAAACCCGATTCTCCGTGACCTTCCATTGGTGGCGGACCTAAAAACCGCCACGGAAAATCCAAAAAGTCCGCCACGGAAAATCGGTTATCTAGTAGTGAAAGTCATGGAATACCAAAACTCGTGAAAATATGTTAGTTAGACCCTAGACTTATGTTGATATTCATCTTAAGCCCTTATTTCATGTTTAATTGGCTAGTAATATTATGCTATAAGGTATACCAACACACACTGATAATTCACTAAAAGCAAGAGGAAAGAGAGCAGTGGATGATTTAACACTATGCCAATCTTAAACAGCGGAGGGTTCATCTCTATCTTTAGACTTGGGAAAAACTTCAGTTGTTGGTTGGATTATTGGCTGAAACAATAGACTCGTTGGTTAGAAAAGCCATTATTTCACAACTGTTAAGGATTACTTCAGGAGGACCTATTATATTAATAGTGCTTTGATCCCTGCTTAGTGTTTTCAAAAGATAGTTGGAAAGGTTTGTCTATTTCTTCTTTATCTTTGTAGATCAACCTAGCTTTGTACATGCTATTGCTTCTACAATTCACAAGAGTCATTTCTCCCCCCCACTCAACTCGCAAATCGACGTCCTCAAAATTTGTCATCTAGGTCCATAAACTTATTCAATTGTATCGTACCAATCCGCAAACTTAAAAATACTCAATCTTTTTTCATTTGGGTCATCTCGAGATGACAAACAAGGAAATGAGAAAGGAGGATGATATAAAGGTTAGAGGATTCCCCAATTTCAAAAGATGGCTATCATGGCTCACGGAGGTTTAAATTCTTTATATTTTGAATCTTGAGTTTTTGAAAAGTTGAACTATAAAGTGGGATCCAAGGACCATTGGCTAACGGTTGAACCACATATATCTAGCAAATAACATCATCATTCCCACCCAAAACAACCATAAAAAGTTCATATCGAAATTAACTATTTTGGGTAGGGCGAAATGTGGCCCTTAACGGACCAATGGACCCAAAGGGGGTATACCCATTCTTCTTCACCCCAACATTCACTTCTTCTTCCCCAACGGCTCATTTTGACGAAGAATAGATTAGTGCTCATCTCTCTCTCTCTCTCTCTCTCTCTCTCTCTATCTATCTATCTATCTATCTATCTATCTATCTATCTATCTATCTATCTATCTATCTATCTATCTATCTATCTATCTATCTATCTATCTATCTATCTATCTCTCTCTCCTCCATTGTTGCTCTCACTTTCCTCAAGCAAATCCTTGATTCCCACCATCAAAACTTGAGAGAAAAGGCAACAAAACTCGATTGGAGGGTAGATCCATTGATTCCCCCAACTCAAAAGAGCATTTGGTTCATGTTTGGTCGGCGGCCCTAGGGTTTGTTACTCTTGGAGGTTGCTCCTAGCCGATTGGTGTCGCCCTTGAGCTTACCAACATGTGTGGATGTCTTGGGAGGTTTGTAACCTTCATTTAAATCAAAGAAATCACACATCATCTCAAGCTTTTAACTCTCTTGACTTGAGAACGAGGGTGAGGCAAACCTTTATGGCGAGCCAAAGCCTTTTGTGTCTTCCTCAACAATGTGGACTTAGACAAGCCTTGGTGGAGAGCTTAACCACAGGAGAAATCATTGTGTCTCGCGTGCTTATTTACATTCTTGCAAAGTTCATATTATTTTTAGGGTTTGTGATCTATCTACATGCTAGCTTGTGATAATCTTGTTTTAGCTCACGATATGTGATATATATTTGTGCAACAAAGCTAGAAGTTCATCTCATATTATATCTTATTGTGATATTTTTTTAATCTACATAGTGTGGCAAGTCGCCCTCTATTTTGACATAATTTTGAGTTGAATTTTTACAGACCTATTCAACCCCTCTCCCCCCCTTCCCCTAGGCCACCTACCAAAGATCCTACAATTTGACTATGTCATCCTAGTCCATAAATTTAGAAATCACACGTTTAGGTTCTCAAATTTGTTCAGTCGTGTCATCCAGGTCCCTAAAGTTGGTTTTGAGTCTCGCCTAGGTACAAACAATGCAATCTAAAAAACTCTATCAAAAAACAATTCATATGAACTCGTATTAAGATAAACTTTGTCTCAACATTGTACCTCGAGACCTGAACAAATTTGAGGACACAATCGGACAAGCTCGAGAACCTAAATGAATGATTTACTCCTATAAGTTTAGGGACCGGAATGACATAGTCGTACAAGTTTGAGGACCTAAACGGTCAATTTGTGAGTTTAGAGACTGGGTTTCATGTCAACAAGTTTTAGGAACCGGTGATACACTTTAGTCTTAGAAAAATAAATTGATGTAAACATTTATGTAAGGGTTCATTTTGACATATGCTAAACCTAGAGGGACTAATTTGGATTTTTTTCCCCCATTAATTTGCACTTGAACCTTTAATTCTGCACACTAGAATCAGTAAATCTCGACGCGAATCGTGTTCGATATGGATGGTTGAAGGACCGGAAGGGTGACTTGTAGCTCTCACGACTCTCTCAAAAATAACTCAACCAAAAACACTAGAGATCTCTCCAAAAGACAAGTAACATGACACTAACCGGCAGTGAGGTGTTAAACGTGAAGTGTGAAGTAACCGCAAATATCACCGGAGAGGAAAGGAGACAAGCGGATACGAGAACGACAGACACTGAATAAAAACTTGGGTAGAGGGGCTGCTCTCCACACACGGGCACACTGGACTCTACCAATAGCACTTGGCAAGTTGTGATCTTGCAAAGCAAATGCAAGTAATTAAATACTCTATAAATGAATATTGCTTGAGGTGAATTACAGAAGCAAGCAAAACACTTTGGACCAATAAAAACCAACGCTGCTGGACTCCCTGTCAGGCACGATCTGGGCTGTCCGGTTAGCTTCGCCGGACTGTTCGTCTGTCACACGACTGAAAAGAACGAATTGAAGATCTGCTGAACTCACTGTTGATCAGATCGAGCCGGACTGTCCGGACAAAATAGCTACAAAACAAACTGTCCGTCCAAAGCTATGACCACAGAACCGGACTGGCTGTGGCTGGGTCAGACTGTCCATCGGCTTGAAAACGAAAAGTGGACGATAGCACAAAACTAGGGTGGTAACGGATCTGGCCCTTTTGGTGGTAATGGATCCGCCCTTTTTGTCTTCTTTCACAATCTCGCTTGGCCCTTTCTATTTTTAGTTCAAAATTATATAGTTTTTCGGTCCGATCCTAATATGTCCCGATCCTTAAATTTTCTAGGCAAAATTGAAGGGCCCTTTACCACCCCTAAGCACAAGGCTACTGGATTCGTTGAAGCTGCAGGTTTGGATTGTCTGGGTTTGACAAGCGGGTTGTTTGGACTTGACAACTCAACCCGACCAGGAACCAACCTTGTTCGTCCTTCGACGGCCGGACTATCCGGGCTGGAGGCTGGACTGTCCGCGCCTGACGAACGATGCTCAAACAGCAGCGCCAAAGAATTTCCCCAATATTGATTCAAAACCCGATCAAATCTCAATCCCATGTCACAAAATGAAGCCATATGATCTAGGCATGTAGGTGACCAAATCCCTCCAAAAATTTGGCACTTGACCGAAAGTGAATCAAAAGGAATTTCAGATCACGATCCAAAGACGAAGACAAGAACACTAGACTAAACTTTGCCCAAGTAACTTGTGGGGATCGATATTTGGGACACCCATACAAGAGCTCCCAACTCGCTATCAACAAGCAAACGCGACTCGGTCTCGATCGCACGAGAGACGTAACAAGACGAGGCGTCCCACCGCGGCGCTCGAAGCCTTCACCGCACATGAGCTCTCAAGCGACGGGCGAGCCTCCTCCGCTCGCGAGCCCCCATACACGAGCTCCCCAGACGGAGATCCACCTTTCCGCTTCGTCTGAGCTCTCCCCATAACGAGCTCCCCCGTCTTCATCACACTCGACCTCGTCCGGGGACCTCTTTCCGCCTTGCTCGAGCTCCCCCGCGACGAGCCTTACGACGACGACCGCAGAGAGCTCATCCGCCTGCCTTCTCGGAGAAGCCTGCGGGTACAGGAGTTGGTCAACTACTCCCTGACAAGCTCAACAACTCTCTGACGACCACTGTAGCCACGCTGGGCTACAGTAGGGGAAGAGCTGTCAGGCGATCACCTCGCCATGCCCCGTCGACTCCAACAACTCCGCCACAGTGCCGGGCGGGTACATACAGAGTACACCCTCCCCATCCACGGTACGGGCGCGCCCATGCCGAGAAGACGTCTTCCAACTACGATTAGAGACGGGGCGACACCTGACCACCGCCCAAACCACGATTCCCGCGTACGGCGACGACCAATTTCGACACCCGGCGCCCGAGCTCGAAGGGAGCTCGCCCGTGCGGTGAGCTCATCCGAGAGCTCTTTTCCGCATCTACCGCCCGTACATGTATTTTCGTTTCTTCAAGTCTTCAACCCGAGGGGAGCTCATGTTCCCTGCCCCCCTTGCGACTATAAAAGGGGAGGTAGGCCTCCGGGTTGAGGCAGGTTCAACACTCAGCTGCATAGCACCACACGCACCCACTCGATATTAGCGCTAGCCTCAATCACAGAGACTTGGGAGCCTTCTCCCTCTCTCGCTTTGCTTGTACTCGCCCCGGTATGAGCATTTGAGCTCGGATAGTGATCACCACTGGACTAGGGAGCACGATTTGCCCCGAACCAGTATAAATCTTGTGTCATTGTCTCTAGAGCTAGGCCATCGAGCACGCAGTGACAGATTATTACTTGTGGACGGTGGTATTAGACCACGACATAACTCAAATCCCCAAGGTAGGTGAGGCCACTAATATGAAATAATTTTGACCTATCGGTCTCTTGAGTTGCGCTTTTTAAGATTTTCACGAAGATTCAACTTTGAGATTAACTAGTTTAGTTTAGAGAATTGTGTCCAAAACTCAATTGTCCCTTATCAAAGGAAGATATATTCTATAAAGTGTGGTGGTAGCCCAAGAATTAGTCCATAGTATTCATAATAGCGGGGAACCTAGCATTTGTGTGAAACTTGATTACGAAAAAACTTATGATAGTCTCTTGGACCTTTTTATTTGACATGTTGGTAGATAGGGGGTTTAACCAAACTTTGATTAGTTGTATTAGGAAGATTGTGATAGGGGTTCTATAGGTATTCTGCTTAAAGGTGTGGAAAGGTCCTTTTTTAAGATAGGAAACGGCTTGTACATGATTAATTGTAATGAACAAGGGAAATTTGTAGCTGATATATGGGATGGAGTGGCTTTGAAATGTACTCTTAGGAGAATCCTTAATGAGGATCTGTATCAAAAATTGTTTAGAGCTTTCTGCGATTGTTGTTACTTTCTCCTTGTCTGATGAAACTGATGAGATGACTTCTCTTCTTCAGGATCTTATTCTTCTCGGTCCTTATATAAAGTCATAAACTTTAGAGACATAAAACTAGTGCATATTCTAGCTATTTGGAATGTCATAGTCTCACCTAGAGTTTAAGTTTTTCTTTGATTGCTCATGAACAATAGGAACCTAACTAGAGATAATCTAGATAAGAGGAGAAATGTTAAAGATGAGACTTGCTTATTCTGTAATTAAAAGGAAACCAAACAACATCTCTTTTTTGATTGTGTAGTGGCTAAAAGGTGCCGGAATGTTCTATCTATCTTATTAGGGGTACAAGTAGGCTTGGATTTAGCCAATATTAGAAAGTTTTGGCTAAGTAAAAAAGGAAATTCTTTAATTAATCTAGTTACTTCTATTGTTATTTGGTCAATTTGGAAACTTAGAAATAATATTTGTTTTCAGAACTGTGGTGGAAGAGTATGGAAATACTCTTCTACATGATTATTAGTTACTTGAAGAGCTAGATCATTCTATGCCCGGAAGAAAAGTGACATCAATTGAAACATATCATAGCAAAATTGCAAGAGGAAGCAACTATGGTGTTGTGGCTGCCACAAAATCCTGGGATCCAACAAAGTTTTATCGACCAGAAGCAAGAAGTCTTAAGCAATAAAGATCGACCAGAAGCAAGAAGTCTTAAGTAATAAAGATCTGAAGACAAATATGACTTAAGATGATGGTGTGGTGATGAAGGTGACACCTACTCTTCAAACAAGCTCATCAACATTCTCTTCATGGTAGGGTGCTCTGTCAGTTTGCAGATGGAGTAGTCTCTCTTAGTCGCTGGTTTCGAACTCTAAAGTTGTAATATTCCTCCAGCTGAGAGTGTTGCATTGATATTATTTTGGTTCGTTCTGGCCAGAGGTTGGCGAACACTAGGACTTTTGGTTAAAAATTGTGTTGTAAACCTAATTTTGGTTTTTTAGTATCATTTGAAAGTTTGGGGCTTTGCTCTTGAACTCTAAAAAAATAAGAACCCTAGACCTAAAAATGGATCGATCTACAGATTCAAGAGGACTCAACCGAAATTCTTTGGTGAATCATTTTGGGTCTCGACGTAGAACAAATCAGTGCAAGAAGAACGAGCTCAAATGATCCATGGACAAAGAAATTGAAGCTAGAAGAAGGGAGGAAGAAAAGTGACGGAAAATAGAACACGAAAACTCAAATCACAGCACAACACAGACACGATCCCATCGATCCGAAAAGCCCAGAGGGCATGAGCACACTTGAGGTGATCTTCCTATGAACGAAGATCACAAAAATATCTGAACCTTTGACAAAGTAGGGGAACTAGAGACTAGGAGAAACCCTAAAGCACGAACTGTAAACTGGAGAGGCAGCTTGAGGTGGAGGGATGCCCTCTCTACATATAGTCTCGACCCTAATGACCAAACTACCCCTATTGATATATGGGTCAATACCAAATAGCCAAAGGCATATTAATTGGTTCGATCCGACACCACAATACCTTCTCACTGGTAGCTTCGCTTCGACGCGAACTCCCCGAGGCCGCCATGTGCCATCCTTCCAAAGATTGGAACCTCCAGTAGGGTTTTGAGGCCCAAACCCATGAAACTGGGCGACCGATGGTTTTGAGGCCCAAACCACCAAAGCGGGCCGCGAGTAGCGTACCGCGCACGCGTCCCCCGCGCTCCAACACGTGTGACCACCATCCTCGACCGCCCGGCGCCAAGTCTTCTGAGCCGCCCGCTCGACTTCCACATCTGTTGTCTTGTCTCGATCGACATGGTCACTCCACATGTCCTCGCACTTGTCAATGTCCCAAGTGTCAGCCACCACAGCTGGCCACCCGGTGATCTGGTCCCTTGATCCAAGCCTCTTGTCCGCCGTTCACCGCTCTAGGTCCATCGGCACAGCACGTCCTCCTTGGTCTTCATCTCGCTATCAACCACCGTCTCTGAACTCCACACCTGCACAACACAAGCCGAGAGACAAAGTCAACCCAACACACCTCATGTGCCGGGCTTAGGGTAACCGAGGTAGAAAGAAAAACAAAATAGAAGAAAAATGTCGAGAGTTGACAATCACTCATTACAAAAGCTAAACATAAATAATTATAATCAACCATGTGTTCGTAACGGTGACACCAAGTGTAGATATTGCAGATCATTTTCAATTGTTGCGTGTGGAAGTTTGACTCCTACAAAAAAATCCACTCATATCATGGAAATGAGCTGTCTTATATATCTGGAATAGTTGGCGTATGTATGCCTCCAACTAGAATTATTCAATTCAACGCCCGTTGACTTGGTACCGCGGTATCCGTGTTGCATATAATATATTGAAATAAGCGTGTGGAACCGTTCAAAGTTTGTGTCAGTTACTTCTCTCTTACTGCACGATTTTCACTGCTTGACAAGCCATACTAGTATATTGCCTGGCAAGTGCTAGTAGACTGCAGATAGTTGAAGGATGGTCTGCATACAGATAGGAGTGGAGTACATGCTAAAGAGCTTCTTCCCTACTATCTGTCCCATACTCCCATGTCGATCCTGCAGCAGCAGCAGCAGCACAGTCATCTTAGCCTCTTAGGGGTACGCTTGATCATCGTCTGCTCCCTGCTTTGCTGCTCCAACGCGCAGTCATGCAATTCCAACCTTGCTCTAGCGGACAGTAGTCTCACCTGGACAACCGTGGACTACGATCGGGTGAACCAGGGCTATCTGTTCCTCACGGATTCAGGTACCTTGCTGCTTGATACGCAAACTTCCATCCCTCAACAAGAGACACTCAGCTCGTTCAGAAATGGTACGTCTTCAAACTCGCCTGGGCTCTACCTTCCATGGGGATACATCTGGTACGGGGGAATCTTCAGGCTTAGCTTCAACATGACGCCGGCGAATAGGAATAGCAGTAGCAGCCTGGTCGTGGCCATACTACCCGCTTACGAATTCAGTGGCAACCAGAACCGTGATATGTCCATAGTACTACCACCCGATTCCTGGAGCCAACAAAACACATCTGCATCTGGTTCTTCGTCCCAAATGGGTTCATGTACATGGCCTCTGTACGCTGGCGCAAGCACTGCCTGTGTGCAGATTCCAATCGAGCCGGGGAGGACCAACTCCATAGAGGCTTTCCTTGCATACGACCCTCTTGGGAAACGGCTGTCTGTCAGCGTCGGCGACGCTGCACGGAACCCAGAGGCTCCCTACGCCGTCGCCACCTCCATGGCCTTCGACTTGGGGAGATGCTGGCGGGGACCGAGTACGAGCCCAGATTGGCCTTTTCTCCTCGGTCGGGCAGCTCGCTCAGCTCCAGAGCTGGAACTTGACCGTGGACCGGCCTCTCCCCAAGCAAGGCTCCCAGAAATGGGTCGTCATACTGTCCTCAGTGCTGGGCTCCGTAGCTGCGACTCTCGTCGCGGCTACCGCTGTCTACTGCTACCTCAACTCCAAGTACAGACGGTGGAAGAAGGAGCTGGACGAGCTGGCCAAGACCATGCAGAGCCTCCCCGGTGTGCCGATGTGCATCGACTTCGCAGACATCAAGAAGGCCACCAACAACTTCGACGAGACGATGAAGCTTGGGCGCGGCGGATTTGGGGCCGTCTACGGATGCACGCTTCCTGCTTCGAGTTCAAGGACGGGACAAGACATCAAGGTGGCCATCAAGAAGTTCACGCGGGAACTTCAGGACCAGCGCTACCAAGACTTCCTCGCGGAGGTCAGCGTCATCAACCGTCTGCGGCACAAGAACGTTGTCCCACTTGTTGGTATGTGCTCCTATGATCTCATTTTTCTTTAATTCAATCCATCTACTCGTGAATTAAAATTAGAGACGGATCGATTTTTGAATTTCTCATGGAAACTTGCCTAAATTGAAATTATAGGTTGGTCCTACAACAAAGGAGAACCCCTGCTTATATACGAGTACATGAAGAATGGTAGCTTGGACCAGCATCTGTTCCCGAACAACGGTGGCTTTGGCAAGGGGCGGCAGCAGCAGCAAGATGCAGCTATCGGGCAATGGGACACTCGCTACGGCATTGTCAGGGATATAGCTACAGGTCTGCACTACCTTCATCACGAGCACGAGCCCATGGTGCTGCACCGTGACATCAAGGCAAGCAATATCATGCTCGACGCCAGCTTCTGTGCTCGCCTCGGTGACTTCGGTATCGCCTGCACAGTCGCTGCAGACAGGAGCTCCATCACCGGCGTCGCGGGAACCATTGGCTACATAGCGCCGGAGAGCATCTACAGCTTCAGGGCTGCACGACAGACAGACGTGTATGCGTTTGGGGTGCTTATCCTTGAGGTGGTTTCTGGCAAGAAGAGTTCAGACGTTCCAGCAGAGGATGGCCACATCAGTCTCTGGGCGCGGCGCCTTCACCGGCAGGGTAAGCTACTGGAGGCCTTAGATGGCATGTTTGTCTCAGAGAAGGATGATCAATCTCATGTTGTGGAGGAGGCCAAACGTTTACTGCTGCTTGGCATGGCTTGCACCAGCTTCAATCCGTCCAGTCGACCGAGCATGACGGATGTAGTTCAGGTTATCAACAAGTTGGTGCCACCGCCGGACGTGTCACTTGAGCAACCAACACTACCGTGGATGCCAGCGGCAGAATTGTCTTCAGTAAGCTCTGAATCCGGTGCAGCAGCAATGGGTAACAATCAAGATGGGAGTTCAGAAAGCACGACCGAGATTGAGCTGTATCACAGGAAAAAACATATGGACGGAATGTAGCAACCCATCCTTCAGGCCAACAGATGGCAATAATCTTCCTTAGGGTCAACACTCCAAGCCAAACTAGAAAGAATCAACAGGATCACTTTATATATCTCTCGGTGGGATCGATGTTTTATGTAAAGATGACATTATGCGCAGTTTGGTGTGGCCATGGCACCAAGGGCAAATGAAGCAGCAGATTAGTGACTCTTTGCTGGCAGAGTTGAGATGTTGCGTACTTCTAGTGCTTCAGTACTTTTTCTGTTTTCTTTTCCTTAGTTGTGTTGCTAGTCGAGGTGGTGTTTCAGGGAGTTGTTGATGAGCTGCAAATATTTGTATATTTAGTTTTCCTTTACATCGTTACGGCAAAGTTTTAACCGTGCTTTCAACAATAAATATCTCAGTGGAATGTTTATTGCCACATTTTCAATCCTACATTGAAATTAAAATTAACTTAGCAACCACGGAGAAGGTGTAGGATCCCATGGTCAAGGATGAATATTGATGGTTGGATTTAGATCGGATGAGTGATGTTTATCACTTGAAAAGGGGAAGCAAAAATCAGGCGCCTGTTATTTAGCAATCTCTTATTTTGCTATGTATACACTGTACACTTATACTCAACAAACTCTTTTGCCCATGGGATCATTATGTAACCTTGCCATGTACCAATATATTTAGAAAGAATTAATACCAGTACTGTTATGGATGATGATAAGCCGGCTGTTTGGCTGATGGTTTGTGCAGCTCATAAGTTTGTTGATGTTGTTTTGTTGTGAGAGAAAAACACTATGGCGCCTTTTTATTTCCACACTACCAGAAAATGTAATATTCTTGGAGTAGCGAAACTAAAACCCCCAAGATATATCATTCCCATCAAGGTAGATGAACCTCCACTTCTTGAGTACTAATTATTCCATATTTTTTGTGAGTTTGCAACTGCCAAGATAATTCCATGTTTCCTTGAGTGTTGTTACGTATTTCTCAATTTCTTGGGTGCTTTTCAAAACTACCAATGTAATTCATATATTTTCATGAATGATATTAAAAAACACCAAAGTAATTCATATTTCCTTAGATGTAGTTGAAAACTGTCAAGGGATGTTGGTTTCATAGCGTGCAAACCTGTATTTCATTAAGAGGAAGGGTCAAAAGAAAGGCCCGAAATACAGATACAATCATACAAAGGACTCACATGTAATCCTAGAATTACCGGCAAAAACCCTCAAGTAAATTATTCCTGGCATCAAGAATACAATTTTCAACTTCTAGTCATTGCTCTTAACCACCAATATAATTGACTTGTGGCATTCTTGTTAGTTAGACCTTGCATTTTATATATAGACACAGATGGTCCCTTGATACGATTGTGAAATGAAATATGGTTATCTGTTGGTACAATAATCTAAAAAAGGAACAATATTGAGTTGTTAGAGAATGCATACTGGCACTTAGCTTCAGATGCTTAGATAGCTGTAAGAGAAATTTATTTTCTTGGCCCTAAAAAAAAAGTGATGCTCAGCTTCTTAGGCTTTTTCTTGAACTTGCTTATTTGACATCAAAACGAATTTTGTTTAGTTCCTTGGCCCTTACATACCAATAGGCTTCTGCTGCTAGCCACGCGCCCTATGCCTTCACTCCGCTTTAGTAATGTGTTTGGTTTCTTGTTTTCCATGTATGTAAACAAATCGGATATGGAATGGATTAGCAGTCCGTACCGTTTCCCAGTTGGCTTTTCTAGCCCAATAGGAAACTGCCGAAAATGGTGCTACCAAGACATGGTGTGGATTGTTTGATTAACACGTGGACCAACATATCATTTTAACCGCTTGCATGATAAATCAATTGTCACGCGGTTCACATGTCAGCTGCACATCCGTACCTTGTTTTTGTTAATGATCCATACCCAATTTGTATCTGAAACTACGGGCGAGTATCCGTTTACTTCGTTCGTATTGGCACGGTGGCCACTATAGATGTGCACCGTGCCGTGCCGGCCGCACGCCGGCACGCCGGGCGTGCCGCGCCGACGCTATGTCGTCGCCGCGCCGTGCCGTCGTGCCCGGCCGTGCCCGTGCCGCGGCGCAGCCACCGCGTGCGGCGGCGCCGCCCACCGCGACGCACGCGGGCCGTTTTCCGTGCCGTGCCGCCCGTCGTGCCGACCGCTGTCGACGCGAGGTGGCCGCCGGCGATGGAGCGGGAGGCGAGGAGCGGCGCCGGTGCGTGGAGGAGGCGAGGGAGCCGCGTCCGCGCAGCCACCACCACAATGGCCATTGCTGGTCTTCGGTGTGCTCGATTTCGAAACGCGGTCATGGCGCTCAGCTCCATCCTCATGAAGGCCAGGCCAAGCGGTGCGCTCCTCCGTGCTCCAGCAGCAAAGGCGCGGCGGCAGCGGGGGAGCTTATCGGCGGCGGGCTGCGCGGTGGTGGAGGGCTGCGCGTCACGCGGCGGCGGCGTAAAGACGGGGTCACGCGTACACGGGGACAGGGGTGCCTGGCTAGTTAGGTTTGCGCTTTTAGCTTGGGCTATTGATCCTGTCATGGGCGATGGGCCTTTTAGCTTGGGCTTTTGATGTTTGGCATTTTGATTGACGGGCCAGACGGGCCGTGCCTGTACCGGGCCTCGTGGCCGGGGTGGCGGCCCAGGCACGGCACGCCCCACCGGGCGGGCCGGCACGGGCACGGTATAGCCGGGCGCGTGCGCGTGCCAGGCTCGGGCCGGCCAAAACACCGGCCACGGGGGCGGGCCGGCGGGCTCCGGGCTGCATGCCCATATACAGTGGCCACACAGCCGTTGCACGGGGGCGTGCAATTCAATGCTAGCTCCTTGCGGCTTGCACTTTGTGTCAAATCATTTTTTTTTTGATGACGAACATGTCTTGTCTACGGACCGAGGAGATACATGGCACGCGAAACACGTGAATAAATAAACGACGCACGTGTCGCCGTGATAGTCGAAATTATAGCAAAACGGAGCGACATGGTGCACCATATGTGGCGACCAGCTATGCGCAGGTACGACCGCAGCGCCATCCATAGCACGATGGCTGATGGATACACATGATGCACGTCAAACAGGCTGGGCCTCGTAGGCGACGTGGGGTGTGGCCCATTTAAGCACGGTGTACACGACTGCGATCGGGCCCATGCCGGCTCGGCGTGAAGTGTAAAGACTGTTCCCGCCACACTCTTACCTCGGAGAGTCGGCACGGAACAACCTGCCAGATTCACAATCAAACTCGACCAAAAATTTCTAGGCCAAAATATAAAACAAAACGGTGTTCAGGTATTAAAAATTTTATAGTCAAACACCTACATACTTCGTTCTAGTATGCAACACGGCTATACCAAGGCTGAAGCGCAAAAAAAAAAAAAAAAAAAAAAAAAAACTCCGCTTTTCTCGTCCTCCGTAGTCATTGTATCTCACTGTAGGCTACAAAAGCTGCAAACTGGTGCTGCATAGTTATGTAACCAGCGCCTAAAAGGTCATTCTTACCGGGACATTACTTGAACGTAAAAACGATATGTATACTAGAATAGAAGGAGTATATTATCTTAATAATAACAAAAAAAAAAATCAGGCATCCAAAACGGATCTCCTCCGCTGCAAACCCTAATCACCACATCCACTCTCGACCTCTACTAGACGCCCTCCCTCGCTCCATAGTTGCCGAATGCATTCCCTTTTCTCAACGTTGTGGTGCTTTCCTCCATTGTATCCTTAACCCTTGCTGCCGCTCCTCCCACCCAAATTGTTGTCTGCGCGCCTCCTTCCTCTCCCTCGCTAGTTGCTAAACAACCGCTTCCTCCCTCCTCCCCTCGATCTATCGGCTGCTTCAACTATTCCCCACGTTTCTTGTTAATTTTGTTTTTGTTTTCGTTGTGGGTTTATTGGGCTAGCACTATCCATGCTGGTATGGCAGCATAGTGCGGTTAGTCTTCTTATACTATGGCTGAGTTTTAATAAATTGAGCCCGTTGGGAAGCATGACATAGCCTGCTCAGCTATTTGTTTTATTTGATTGGTTCCATTTAGCTACCTATATTGCCCGATGATTTTCCGAGCTAGAATGAGCATGAATGAGTCAGGGCATGGGCTATGTGGACACATGATCCATGTAAGAGTAGTACTTTTCTGTACCGAAAAGAATCAATTTCTAGACCATAATTTTGTCTCTAACAAAAGAATAAATTTCTAGAGGTGAGCGGTCCCACCAATCCACATAATCTCTCTCGTAGTTTGACTTGCATTTAACATAACACCTCTCTCCTATGCTACATTGGATACTCTAAACGACACTATACTAGGCTTCTCGATAAACTAGAGGGCTATTAAGGTGAAGCAGTTTAATAAGGAACAATATTTTTTTTTTATCTTCTTTGTTAATCTATGGTATAAAATTGCTACGAATTTGTTATTTAAAAGGACGACGAAAGCCGTTTGAAGAAGCCGTTTGACGCGCTTGCTTCTCGTTCTTTCTCAGAGCGCGCTCGCTGCACGCATGTCCGGCCGGCCACAGGTAGGCGCGCATCCCGCCGGCGTCCGCCGCACGCACGCACGCACTCCTACCTCTGCAGACTGCAGACTTCACACGGGGAGCTCGCGTCGCGACGTACGTGCCAGATCCAGACCCCGGGCCCAGCCTGCTCTCTGCCGCCAAGACCGGCTGCTACAAGGTTCCATGGATGTGGCCGCGTAGGAGAGAGGATCCAGGAATTGAGTGCGTGACGCAGCGACTCGGAAACGCCACACGCTATCGATACCGCAACAGCTAGCTGCCGGCCAAGTGCCCCATCCATCAATCCGCCGCTGATGAGTGACGCATGGCTCGGCTCCTCGCCACACGTACACTACTTTGCTAGTGCTACTCCTACTCACCTCTAACCTACTTTGTCCGTGTTTCTGCACTTAAGATGCATTATCTTTCTATCTGTAATTCTGTGTAGCGTGTTTATGAAAGCACAGTCTAATTTGCTAGAATTTTTCCTACATTTTTATATATATAGCTCAATCAAAATTTTGCAAACCTCCACAAAATAACTTCACAAGGTTCATCTATTCAACAACAAAAAAAAATCTACATCTCTTGGATTATTCTTGGATTTTTTTTTTTTTTTTTTGATGCATAACATGTTTTTCTACATCTTTAGGAATTCCTAGTTTGATTGAAAACCTAACATCTAGTCTAAGGAGGAGACTATTAACATCTAATATATCAAAGAATTAATTAACTTATGAAAATATATATTTCATTATAAATCTAATAATGCTTATTTAATTTGATAAACGATAAATATTGCTCCATCGGTTTTAAATTATATAAGACATTTGGTCTTGTCTATATTTCTTTACAATGTACTTAGGCACAGTGTATGTCTAAGTACATACAAGTATAGAACAAGCAATGTATCTAAAAAAAAGTCAAAACGTCCTACTATATATCATAGGATGAAAGGGAGTCTTAAATAATTTTTATGAATATCTGGTCAAAAAATTTCTACCAGACCATCCCCTCCTTGTGCCGTCCTGGCGATGGCGTGAGCACGCGCCCAGCCGCCGCACCATCACACACAGCAGGTGAACTGAGCAGCAAACAGCAGCACCTGGTGTGGTGGGGCGGGAAGGCAAGGCAACTCAGCAAGCAGAGGAGTGCGCGGTTTCTTCTCCACCCTGCCCTCTCCGGCTCTCCCCGCGGCTGGCCTATATATACCCTCCCCGCCCCGCCTCCACCCACCTTCAGTCGCAGCCAGGCGAAGGCAATCTAGGCTCTAGAGAGCGAGATCGAGCAGCGACAGCAGCAATCTAGAGAAATGAGGCCGGTGAGAGTTGCAGGTGTGGCGCCGCCAACGACGGTGGCGCTAATGGCTAGCGGCGGCGGCGCGCGGCCGAGCCTGTGGAGGACGCCGACGCCGTACCTCTTCCTGGGGTTCGCGGTGATGATGGGCCTCATCGTGGTGGCGCTGCTCGTGCTCGTCTGCACGCGCCGCAAGGCGTCCTCCTCGTCGGCCGACACCGACGACGCGATGCGGGTGCTGGTGCCACTCGACCGGGAGCCCAAGGTGGTGGTGATCATGGCCGGCGACGCCCTTCCATCTTTCATCGCCGTCGCCAGCAGCTCCAAGACGCCGCTCACCTTCGCCGCACCAGCCGGTGCCGAGGCCGTCTAGGCAGATGTCCGGTTCAGAAGCCGAGAACCCGCGTCGCGCCCGGGGACAATTTTGTCGATCGATCGAGAGGTTTTCTTTGTTCTTTTGCCTTGGAGTTCGGTGGCGTGAGCCGCGAGGACACCCAGCCGCCGCCTGCCGTTGCCGGCAGCAGCGCGCTGGTTTGGTCAGGTTCGGGAAAAGCTTCCTCCAGCTTGAATAAACGCGCACGGCAGCTTTGTTTTGGCTGCGTTCGATCAGCTGGATTATCTCATCGATTTGGCTTCTTTTTCACGCGAATTCGTTCGTTCCTGCTGCGTGCTACGTCGCCGATCATCATGCTAGTTAGTTTCGTCCAGCACTATCGTTCCAAGTCCATGATGACAAGACGACGAGATCGTGTACGTCGTCGTCGTCGTTGCCACCGCGATGACGACGAGGCTCGCTCTCTGTTTCCTCAGAGTCATGGCGCACCGAGCGAGAGCTAGCGGCCGTCTCCCCGCAATGCCACCCCAGTCTAGAAAAACAAATTCAAGCTGACGTGCGTGTGCGGTGTGAGTGTGTGACCACCATCGAAAAAGCAACCATTTTTTCTGCATTTTCGTGGGGAACTTGCCGTAAAAGTTCCCGTGAGATGACCAAAGCGCCATAGCCCTGTCCCTGGGTGATAGATCCAAGCAGTCGATTTCGCTCTCCATATTGTTGTCTAGCCCAAGCCACTATACAAGGTGAAGGGCGTGCTTGAAGACGACCTACAACTACAAGGTGAAGGGCGGCCTGACACTCAAGTGGTGAACCAAATCAACTCGATCTAAGTGAAGCAGAAAACAAATATGAACCTTGTAGAGTCAGTGTACTTTGAGTAAAAATGTTGTAAAAATAAGGGAACATGATGACACTACTCCTGCTATTTGCTATAATGTGAATTAGTAGCTCCCCTATTAATGTGTCTTGTACTAAAACGTGAATACCTCTCTTACCAGCATATAACAATGAGGATACAGACCCTCTTTAACCTGAATTCTAATTGATTGGATATCCCGCACAAGGAATTGAAGGAAGATGCGACGTCCCAGAGTCTTCAACTCAATTCTCTCCGACCTAACCAGCTTCCTCTCTGTCTGATATAGATGATTTTCTAGGTTTTTAGGATAAATTTGTATACTAGCTAGATAAACGACCATACTACCCTTCATCAATTGAAGTAGTTACACAGTTATTAAAGTTGCACAGTAATTAGAACATTTACTACACTCATCTAACTACACAGAAAATCGAGCCTAGATTGGTGGAAAAGATGAAGAAGGGAGAGGGTGCCAATATAAGGGTACTTCGAGGAAAATAAATGGGCCAATAGACTTTTCTGGAGTTTGATTTATTTGTAAACATTTTTATTTTAAGAGGGGGAGAGGTGGAGTCCCCACGTAATCCATTGCCACAGACGTCAAGTAAACCCGGTGAGTGAAGAAGGGCATGAAGCCCAGAGTACAACAGCCATTGGTAGCCATTGGCGACCACTGGCACTTAGATATACACGAGGGAGGTAGGGGAGATTATAACAACACCATAAAACATGACAACAACAAAATACAACTGCAAGGGACAACCTAGCCTAAACAGCAGGTCGCCAATCGAGCGTGGCACCATCGAACCGCATGCACGCCGGTATCACCATGGCCCTTGTGTCCTTCACCACTCCTTGTAGCTACTCCAATCCACTGTCTCCCTCCTTCCTGAGGACCAACAGTGAAATGGGGATTAAGAGTGGCGACAAGCACGCAGACCTAGGATCGCTGGACACTATGACCTCCCTTCGAGCTGATAGGACATCCTCCAAAGACATCTAGGCCCAAGTACCACCATCCAACGCCGTCCATGGGGAGGAAGCCTTGGAGGAATGGCGGCAGCGGCGTAATCTCCACCCGACATTTGATTTCTAGCACCAACAAGGAGAGTGCCGATGGAGCGAGACGCCGAGAGGAGGACACTCGTCGAGCATTAGCAACAACCGGCAGCTACGACCAAACTCACCCAAGAGGGGGGGGCAACAATAACATGGGGCGAGAACAACGAAGAAGAACACAAAGCCGCAGTAGGATCTAAAGTCTGTCCTCCACAGTGGCGCCCTCAAGAAGGTTATGACATCCACGACGGCGCCACCACTAGCTCTAGATAGCTTGAGCTAGGTTTTCACCAGGAGGGAGGGGCAATTGGGTGGGAAACCTATATCATCGACGCCTTCAAGAGGGGGATGGTGCCAAAAGGCGCCACCGCCGATCACACCGACAGAGTCGCATGGCTTTCACCTAGGCTGTCCAATCCAATGGACTATAAACTCATCACCCCGTGAGACCTACACGTAACGCATACCTTGTCGGTCACCATGGCTACCCAAACTGAAGTCTGCAGCGACACCTCCGGGGAGGAATATGACACCAGTGCGCCATCGCCGCTGGTCCGGAGCAACCAACGGGGTTTTCACACGTAACCCATAGGGTGGTGGAGGGGAGCTACGGGGAGGGCCATAAGGCACCGCTGCCCGCGACGCCGATCCGGGGCTAGGACCCCGACCAGCTGGAGATGATGCCGCCACAAAGATGGCGGCCTGCTGAGACAAATTTTATATTGTGAATCTATTTATTTAGGGACATAGAAGTAACTCCAACTGTATATATGACATCATCTATTGTACTTAAAAGTACAGGATACATGAGTTCTCTTTTTTTCATGTGTTTTGATAGAACCCTCCAAGACTTTGTCAAATCCATGCTGAATACGTTGAAGGGAAAGATAGCCAACTTTGCATTGCTCTCTCTTTTGCGTGCAACAGCTCGATCACCACCTTCTTCATCATCATCATCAATCAATACTCCAAAAGAGAGATCATGTTTATTTGTAGTCCGCGCCTCGGTGAAAGGGGATCGAAGGCGCCCTACTTCTCCTTCGTCTGAACAACTTTGCTCCCCGAGTCCGATTCTTTGCATGGCTGCTGGTTCGAAACAGGATCCGAGCAAGAACAGGTTGTTGTTGAAAACCATTGTGACCACTGACATCTGTGACCTCTGTCGGGCTGGCAGCGAATCGGCCGACCACATCATCTCTGAATGCGCCTTTGCAGCGACCTTCTGGAACAAGATTGGCTGGGGAAGTGCGAACATCTCGAAGGTGGATGCACTCTGGAACACGACGTGTCCCCCCGCACATACCTCCGGTAGCAAGATCGACTGTTATCCTGCTCCTTTGCTGGGAATTGTGGAAACACCGGCATGATGTGGTGTTCAGAGGCATGCCACCGAGCGTGGATCGGGTCATCGCGGCGTGCAAGCAAGCGGTGGCGCTGGGCCGGTGTAGAGTCCCCAAAAAACCTGCTAGCTTAGCCGCCTTCTGGTGTAACTACAAACTGATGTAAACCTTCCCTCTCCCCCTCTACTACTTGTAATCTCTGTGGCCACTGTATGAGGTGCCACGTTTTACCCGGCTTTGCCTGGATCACTACCGGGGGCTCCTCCCGGCATCTGTGAGTAATGGATCAGGTGGGGACTGTTCGTCCCCGTTAAAATAAAAAAAATGTTTATTTGTAGTACGCTGTCTCTTCAGGTTAGAACAACAGCAAAAGGCTTGCACACGGTCCCCATTTGCATTCTTTATCATGCTTAATATGCTTGTATTATATATACCACTAACTAGCTTTGTCTCCTCAGAAAAGAGACGGCGTATTCCCTAAATAAAAAAAGATGAGAAATGAATTGAAGGGATATTCGCTGAAGAAAACGGGACGGTTTCACGTAGCCAATGCCATGCATGCAGCTGTGGACAAATCACGAGTCCACAGGACGTATACGCAAGCAAATATGCAAATGCAACAGAATAGAGATAGGACTCGTTGTTGGGATACGTACGGTGTAGAATTTTGTGCAACGATTTTTATACATCGCGCTAATTAATTTGTACCCAAGGGCTCATAAACCTTGTACGGTCAAGTGCAACCATTTGTTAATTTGTACTCCAGCTGCTGCCCTCCAGCGCTTGTTCTTGTTGGTTCTTGTTGCAACTGATTTCTAGCTAAATTAGGTGGCTCAGCCTGGCAGGTCAGATTAGTCACTCAAATCCATGAAGAATAGATTTATTTTCCACATCAAGGGTACGGTGTATAAGGTGAAATTTTTCCAAAACACAGACACACATAATCTGTAGCTAATATAAGGTTATTAATCGAAGCCATATGAAAATGTTTTTTTTTTTTTGACGAAATAGCCATGCAAATATAATTCAATAAGATTGAATCCCATCATATTAGTGTGATATGAAAATAACAAGTTTTTTGGGTTGCTTTGGCGACGACACATGCTTATGTAATTCTAGCCAATCCTCCATTGTTGAACTATATATATCCACAACTATAGCTAGAGGCTCTAGAGCGCTTTAGCAAAGGTGCTTTGACGACGACAGTGTGTTCCTTTGATTTGATGAACACCAAATATTCGTCAGGATAATTCCTTCAGCAGGATGAGTTTACAAAGCGACTGAAGGATTCGTTCGATATCACTCACTGATCGATGATGAATGAGTTCTTCCCCTGGCCTGTAGCTTTTCACGGCCTTGAAGAGCTGCCTAGTGAGAACAAAATCCTTTCTTTATTATCAGAAAAAGAAAACGGGAAATAAGAAAGTGGGGAGAATAATTGAGAGGCCTAAGATTAGCAGTGGTCGTTTCAAAAAATATTAATTAATAGCTGTGGCAATATGATAATGCGAGTCTATCAACAAAATCCACGCACGCGGGGCCCACCTGCCCGGCCGCTACTTTCCAAAACCAAAAGGAAGGAGGGTGCGGCTAGCCTGGAAGCGGCGCCTCGAGCGCGCAGAGGGACGACGTCGTCGTCACGCCAGCTAGCTTGTCGTCGGAAAAGACCATCCTGTCCTGTCCTCCTCTCCATCAAGTCATAGTGTCACACTACTATATGTTCTCACCTAGAGAGCCAACACGTACGTAGACGTAGGTATATCAACAAAAGCTCACGTACGTAGTATGTTTGTTATCAACAACAAAAAAAAAAAAAATCAACACGTGAGCTTATTTTGTTTCCAACGTGAAATTTTATACATGTTGGCTCATGCTTGCACTACACTGGTCCTAGGCTAAAATGTTCTCGGCAAAGCTTCGCCGAATATGTGGCATGTGTAGATTTTTTTTTTTAAAAACAAACAGACACCAAATCTTTTGCTGAGAGTTCGACGGCGGCTCGGCAAAGGACCCATACTTTGCCGAGGGCAAACGTCGCGTCCCTAGGCAAAATCAACGTAATGGACGGCATTACCTTGACCAAGATCTCTCAGCAAAGGGGATCTTTGCCGAGGGTCCATCTTTGTCGGGGGGGCTGTGCTCTCGGCGTAGCAGTCTTCGCCGAGGGGTTTCCGTTGGCAAGTGTGGCCGCCCGGCACTGTCCGCTTTGCCGAGTGCCCGATTTTCGGCGCTCGGGCGAAAGCTATAACCACCCCCCCTGTAGTGCTGAGTGTTGTAATGCCGTCTTTATTTTTTTTTCTCCACTAATCAAACAAAATCTCAGCTCTTTTTTTGACATGTAGCTAGGACTGGATATATAACGTGCATTGTACGACTCTCATCCCAAACTTGTACTAGCAATCCAATCTTAGCTTTGAAAGGAACACGGCAGAGTGGCGTCAATTGCAAGTGCCTAGTGGAAGCGGCGTAGCGTGAGTGCGCGCGACAACTTTAGGGAGAAGTCGTCTACGACGACGAGCTTTTTGCGTTTGCGTCGACGGAGCTTTTTAGGAGTTGGGGCCGCCGAGTCACGAACCTAGAAGGCGCGCCGCAGGGAGGGAGCAGCCTGGCCCCCGGCCATGGCTGCCATGATTGCCTCCACCACCAAAGCACTAGTACTAGTATGCAGCAGTCAGCACCAAACCCTTTCCGGCTTTGCTTTTTCTTTTCTTCCTCCAATCCACTGCCCCGTGCAGAATATCCTGGAGCATAAGACTTGCCCATGGCTGATGATGGTGGCTCCGTCAGATCACATCCTGCAGAGTCTCAACCAAAGAGCCAGCTGCTAGGTCAGCAAGAGCTAGCTACCCTAAGGTTTTCTATATTTCTTTTGGCAACCGATTCGGACCCTAGGTTAGCAAGATGCGCACCCTAAGCTCTGCTGCTCGATCAATATGATCGAACTCGGCCTAAAATACATTCTCCAAATATCTACCGCTCGTACGTGATAGTGTGTGATGACTACATGTCAGATCACAGAGGACGTGCTGTTCATAATTGACGGCCTGCGTGCTGAACATGGTCATAATTTTCACTATTTATCTAAACATTAAATTAAACATAGTGTATATCTAGGTACATAGTAAAAAAAAAAAAACTATAAAAAGTAGAGCAACGTACGTGTTCACGCGCTCGCAGAAGTCATCACATTTTATGATCGATATACTATATGCATGCACAGTACGTAGACTGCGAAGAGCACCAAAATTGTACTTCTACAAGTAAATCAAATGACTTTTAGAATGATCTGAGCTCTATCAATTGATAAAAAAGGGGTTAAACTAGTTTTTTTTTTATCTGCCCTTCCACTGCAAATGTAACTACGTATAAGTTATAACCACTGCATTATCTCTCTATATGTCCCCGCACAAATGAACTTACCAGATTTGAAATAAACCCATTGGCGGCAATGGTTAGAAAAGGTTAATCAAGGCCTCCGCTCCATCCTCCTCCTTGTGGTATGAGTGTACTAGCTACTATAGGACGCCATTTAAGTGGCCTGGACTGATGCATGTGTGGCTCCTGTGGTGTTTGGGAACTTGGAAGGTTTATGCCCACGAATATTCCGGCCTGTTTTGGAGCCTTTGCTCTGCAGCGAACATACAGTGCCTGGTGGACGCAATGCTGTAGCCGGGTCTACGACTAGCTACAAGGGTACCCTATATAGTAGGAACAGTTGGCTAGTTGCCAGTTGGTGACTCTTCCAATGGCACCATGGCAGGGCTATGATCTTGCTATGCATGCGTTCTAGTTGAGCCGTAGATCCGTCCAGGGGGAGAGGTCCAGAGGACGAGAACGGTGACGAGGAGTACACATACTACTCTGTACTCTACTCGATGGCTTCATCGTCAGGTCACGGCAGCAACGCCTCGTCCGCCTTTTTTCCGATCCTAGCTTTATTACAGGAGCTAAAATCCAATGCAATCGTAAAAGAGAAGCTAGCACTGTTTTTGGCAAAGAAAAAGCTTCTCGATTTCTCTTGTCCTTCGCCGTCTCCTATTTAGTGCAGTGGAGTAGGCTTTTTCCTGCAGCAGGAGCAACAGCAGCAGTAGAAGACATGCTTTCAGATGGCACCACGATGTCGACACATGACCTTATAGTGTACTCGGCGTCGCATTGACACCGCGCGCTCGCGCCGCCGTCCGTGTGCATTCCACTCTCACCGGTCACCGACCGCGTGCGCGTGCGCGCGGCGAGCGGCCGCTGCGGCGCTGCAGTGCACAGCACTGGATCTCGAGGGCGAGGGCGAGTGGAGCGGCGGGGAGGACCTCTCAACGGCAGCCGGCGACTCGACCTTTCTTCGATCGTTCGTCAGAGCGGAATGAAGAACAGGGAAAACAAAAGAAAAATGGCCTTGTACGTGGTGGGCCCTTCTGGGCTGAAATGATACGTGACCAACTGAGTCCTGATGGTCGCCGTCATGGGCCAATTCTTCGCTGTAGTATACACGGGCCCTAAATCTGAATAGGCCCACAAGAAAAACAACTATAGGAGGAGGATGAGGTGGAAAAAACAAATACAATTATATGCGAGACTGGCTCTCAAAGGATCACAGCGTCATACATCTTATTAAAACCTACAATTTTGAAGAATAAAACGTTTGCCTTCATCTAGCATGTATACTAAAAAAAGTTGAATATCCAAAACCAAGTCCAAATTAATCCAACAAAGATGGAAAAGTATCTATGGTGCATGTTATCGTTAAAGCAATAGGGAGTTTCATTTCCATTTTGACCCATATTGTCTGAAATTTTTGGTAGACTATTTAGGCATTTAAATGACTTGAAATAAAAATAGAACAACTAGGAGTTGTAGGTCTCATGGAAACATATACAAGTTTGGTACACAAAGTTTGTTATAGTCTAACCCCACATGAAGAGTTAACAATTTACAAATATATACAAACTAATTAACATTCAAATTACAAAATGTGGGAAAGTATTTGTCACTTAATGAGGGCAACGTATCAGGTGCAAACCAATCACTCAATGTCACCATGCAAACTTCTAATCTATAGGCCACAGGATGTTGATCGAAGATGCAACCGTGCAAACTTCTAATCTATAGGCCACCAGATGTTGATCCAAGGGGGCGAGTGAGCTTAGGTAATTTTACGCTTAACCGTCCGTCCCTAATCACACTTTTCAAATTTCCATCCCACTCCCCATGTGCCCCTTGGATCAACATCATGCGGCCCGCCTATAATGTATACATCCCCTAATCTCCATACATATATTGTTAATTATAAGTGGTTTACTCCGGAATACATGACGTTTTTGTTTTTGATGTATTTTTCCATTTTCAGGGCTATTAGCAAAGAACCTTCATCCTAAGATTGAAGAACTACTATTTGAGTTTAATTAAGAACATCATGAAAGCTTGAATCAATTGGCGATTTTGTGTAGCCTCTTCATCGTTAGTGGGAACTCACAAATGGTATATGTTTTTTTTTTTTGAGAATGACACAGTACAACGCAGAGTAGAACCACTAGTACATACTCCCTCCATCTCAATATACTTGACGTTTTAGGAGATTAGGGGAGTACCAAGGCAGCCACCAATTTACCTGCATACCCCTATAATTCCAATGATTACATGCACAACAGTCAGTTCAGTTTAACAACATTAATTTTTTTTTATCTTGCCATCGCCCACCGTTTGCCTTTTTTATTTTTTTTATTTACAATAGTGGACAAAAATGATTTGAGTGATGGATGGCTGCTGCAGTACTCACCTATTCCGTGTAGGGAGCCAGCCCTAAAACGTCAAGTATTTTGAAACTTTTTCAAATCCTAGAACGTCAAGTATAATGAGATGGAGGGAGTATGGGCCTATCGCGTGAGAGCCACGTCCACACAAGTGGCCCTTATCGGCTTGTGCAGCCGGGCTTGAAGCTCACGTTGGTCCATGCCCGTGGGTCGACAGGGAAGCCAGCAGCCCCACTTGCAATCCTACTTTTGAGAACGTGGGAGAAAGGTAGTTAAATTACAAGGATATGCCCTTTTCTAAAAAAAAATGCAAGGACATGCACCACCAAATAAACATAGGTGTGCTTTTATGTACAGTACAATATATATAACCAACTAAACACAACTCAAATACAACCACATACACACACATATTGTTGAGCTTGGGGTTCCCAACACGATTTAGCACCCTCCACTCGGCGGAGCCCTCGAGGGGGTCTCGGGCGGATTGAGAATTCTCGAGTGAGACTAATAGTAATAATGCTCCATAAATGGAATTCACCAACCTCCTTCTTGGGGCAGGACTGCTCCCTATTTATAGCTTTACAATACCGAGTGATGTAGGATTACACGCCGCCCCTCTAGATTCCGGGCATATTCCCTGGACCTACAAGCGGGATCAACCTATATCGTACTTGTACATGACTTGCCGCCTTTTCGTCTCTCGGGGTCTATCGCGAAGGTCTTCGCGGGTTTCGCCGAGGGGGTCCTCCGCAGTCGGCATCCTTCGCGATCTCCCAAGGAAAAAGGTCGCGAGGTGTTGTCCTCCGCCATCCCCGTGCTTCGGGAAGACCTGGACCGCTTGAGGGAGCGGGCCCGGAGTGGCTTGACAACTCCGCCGCCCGCTAGCGGAGGTCTGGCTGACCGCGTCCTCCCGCACAGAACATAGAATCCGAATGGTGAAATTGTTAGCGCCGGGCTCGCGAGTCCTCCTGCGGTTGCCAACATCTCCGCTAGTGTCGCCGGGGCCTACTCCCCAACAGTTCCCCTTGGGAGCGAATGGTCGTAAGCGGAGGCGTGCCTTCGCTCTCAACGAGTTGCGATATAGCGGAGGTGTTGAGGGTCCTTCCCCCTCCCCCAGGGCGTTTCCGTGAGGGACCTTCGCCGCTGCGAATTTGAATCGTCGCGATCGCAACGGACAAATTGGCTCGCACCCCAATGTTGAGGTGACCGTTTTACGCCCGTTGGTTGCAACTGTTCATCTTGGAATCGCGAAGGGTCGGGGTTGGTACTATAAAGGGCCTCCCCCGTGAGGCCTCATCCCCGCCATCGCTTTCACCTTTACGCTTTCGCTTGCCTTCTTGCGGCGCTCTCGCACTTTCGCTTTCGCTGCTTCCGCCCGCCTCCGCCTCCCCCTTGCGACTTGCTTAGGTGTATGCGTGCGTGTCCTAAGCCGCCTAGTGTAAGGGGTCGCTTCCCCCGTCGGGAGCTCTACGGGCCCTACGCGGAGCTCTTGCCATACCGCGCTAGCCAGTACCTTCGTCTTTTCGAGGAGTGCATGCTAGACGCGGCCCGTGCTCAAGACCTGGAGGAGACCTTATCCGACGTTGAAGCCTCCGTCGGTGATCTAATGGCCCGTGAAGACGAGAACGTGACCTACGAGCTGGGTCCGTCGAAGATGACCCAAGGGATGCTCGATGACCTCCGTCAGAAGGGGTTCATCGAAGCCAACTGTGAGGTGAAGCTCCCTCAAGGCGAAGCTATGCCCCGAGCTACCGAGCCTCAAAGATCATTGGGGCATCGTGTTTAGGGACTTCTTCACCGCGGCCTTCGCCGCCTTATTGTTCATTCCTCGCGACAAAGTGGTGGAGTCGTTCGAGGTGCAGATTCATCAACTCACTCCCCATGCATTTCTTGCACTTTCGAAGTTTGCGTGGGCGGTAGAGTCCTATGGTGGTGAGGTGGACACCAACACCTTCGTGCGGTTCTATGAGCTGCATAAGCAACCGAAGCCCCGGAAGATGCCTGACGGGAGCGAAAGAGGCCGCAATTTGGGTGTTTGCACCTTTAGCGCCTGCCGCTATCGTGGCGAGGAGAAGGCGGAGATCTCCTACGCCGTAAGAACAAGTGGGAAGAGGGCTGATGGATTACTAGTTCTATGCCGCCCTGCACGTACCAGCAAGATGGTTGACGGGAGGAGGTGTCCCGCTACCCGCGCTCTCTTCCAAGTTGGTTCCGGTGGATATCGCCTCCCCGCCCGAGCCCAACGAAGACCGCACAGAGCGACGGGAGAAGTGTCGCGAGGCCTTTCTCCTCGCTTGCCGTTATTCAGGAGGTCGTGATCTAATGGAGGAGATCTGCGCGGCCAAGTATTCGCCGCTTCAACGCTTCAAGGATCCCCTCACAATAGAGAGGGTTAACCTGCCTATCTTTGGGGATGCGGAGGTGTTGGTTCCGCATCCTCGCCTCGGCGTTCGGCTCCCGGAGGGTGTTAGCGCCGACGCCTTCGTGATGCGGGTGGAGATGGAGGCCCAGGAGGTTTTGGGTCCCATTACGACAAAGGAGTTTTTAGCGCGGAGGTCGCAGGCGGGGAAGATGCCCCGTCTTAACCGCGTTTTTGAAGAAATGAAGGTGGAATATGGCAACCATAAGGTTCCCGGGAGAGTGTTAGCGGAGATTGAAAGACGCGAGGCTGACGAAGCTGCTAAGCTCGCGAAGGCGCTCGAAGGTAAACCTTCCGCGGCTCCCGTCGCGGGTGACAAGAGAGAGGCTCCTCCGGTGACACGGGGGAAGACCAAGAAGAGGAAGGTGGAGGGCAGCACCTCCGCTCGCCCTGCGGCTCCGCTTTCTTCTTTACAGAACGGCCAAGGAGGAGGCCAAGAAGAAGAAGAAGATGTTGGCCCATAAGCAAGTGAAGGATCCGATAACACGGAGGGTCGATGCCCCCTGAGGCACCGGCGAGGAGGCCTGAAGGACGAGGGATCTGCTCTTTGGGTCCTCGGGTGCCGCTCTTCCCTTAATTGGCGGAGGGGGAGTTTCTTCTGCCCTGAAAATTGGGTCAGTTTCCCCTACTGCTAGAGAGTGTCGTCGGGCTTTCTACGGCGAGGCCACTTCGGAGGTGTCGAAGGCCATGGCCGACCCCGTGGCCGACTTCCCGACGTCTAGCGATAGCTCCGCTAGCTCGCAGCCAGGGGAAGGCTTGGGGAGCCAGGCTGAACAGTTGCCGCACGACATGGTGGATGTTGAGGAGGTAGCGGCTGTGTCTACCTCCGACGATTCTTTTGTGCCGCCGGCTGGCGTGAGCCTGACATACCCTCAGATGCAGGAGCTTCGTGCCCTTCACGAGGCCTCCAAGGGTAAGAGTGTTGAGGAGAGACCTCCGAGGCGAAGGCTACAAAGGCGGCGGAGGTGTTGGAGGTTCTACGCACCGGTCTTTTGCCTCCTCACGCCGGCATTGGCGGTATGATATGTTTGTTATCTTACTTTCTGTTTTTGGTTATATTGTTATTTGTCTAACTCTTTTTGGTTCAGATGACGGCGGAGCTGCTAATGTCCTTGGCCTGGGTTCCCCTCAAGTTGCCGCGGAGGGTGATTTGAGTGAGTGTTATTTCTTGTTTCACTCGCTTGCTTTCTTTATACTGGTTTTGGTGACATTGTCTAATATTCTGATTAGATGCCATGCTTAAATATTTTTCAGAGGGCGATGTCTACGATGTCTTCGGGAAGGCTATAGACCAGAGCCTTTCGGTGCGGAGATGTCTTCTTCCCGTTTTCTTTCTTCTCTTGATTTTGTTGACGTAGCTTTAATATATATATCGGTTTTTCACAGATGACCGCTAGCTTGGAGTGTGCTCGTGCTAAGGTTCATCGAGAACTTGTAGCGAGACAAAATTCTGGTTGAATTGAAGGCGAAGGTCTCCGCTTCATCCGAGGAGAAGGTGTCCTTGGAGAAGCTTGTTTTGGAGGAGCGGAGCTTCGCCGCAGTGAGGCTGCCGCGGCTAGGGGAGGCGCAGGACTTGCTGGGTTTCCCGCGGAGGGTGCCGAAAAAGCTCAAGGCGAGATGGAGGCTAAACCGAAGAGGCCAACGCCAGCCTTACCTCATCGCGGGCGCAGTCGGGCGGAGCGGCGTAAGCAGACGGACAGATTTATGCGTCCCCGTACTTCGTTGCTCATTCGTATGCGGAGGCCGCCACCTCCGTCCGGGCGCCCGTGGTGACACCGCTTCTGTAGAGGGCGGTAGTGTCAATGTGCTGTCCTGGCTGGCGAGGAATGTCTCCAAGCTTCCCGACGTGCTGCGGGGTGTGTCTGACTTCGGTGCTCGAGCCGCGGCGACGAACATTACACGCATCCTCTGCAAAGAGGGGCATGGTGATGTGGCTCGAGTTCGTGTGAAAGGACACTCATCAGCCATCAAGCTGGCGGAGCTTGGTGTTGAAGCGCTTAAGTTCGTGGGCTCCTTTATGAAGAAATTCGGGTGGTCCATGGGCGTGCGGAGGAGGTGCCTCACTTGCTCGCTCCCTTTTCCGGTGAGTCTTGCACTTTAGGTTACACCTTACTTTTTTGGTGATTTTCTTTGTTTAGCGGTGTTTGACGAAGTTTCTTGTTTAGGGTGGAGGACCGGCGGAGGCTCTGCTCCGCGGATCGAAGTCGTGGAGGAAGCTCAACGGGATGCTTTTCCGCCACCCGCCCGCCCGCATGGTGGACCGCCTTCAAATGAGGACACGGAGGTGTAGGAGAGTTTATAGGTTTTTCCTTTTTATGTGGCTCTTAGCGTTTGTTGCGCTGGATGGGAGTCTCCGCTTGTAAAAAGTGTTACCGTATTGCTTAAATGAAAGTTTAATGTTTTGTTCAAATAATAATTTCCTGCGGGTTCCCGATGAGGTGCTCTCAAGGGATGTCTATCCCCTTTGCTTTTATCGCAATGGCGTTTATGTGGATGGAGATCTTTGGCGTTTTTGGAGGGACACCTTCGCCAATGCTAGAGTGGATGACATGTGGGAAGATGTTTTATTTGACTTAGGCGACGAGCGGATGGCGTTTACTAACTCCGTAGTAGCTTGGGAGGGGCCTCCGCCTTGAGTCGTTGTAGGCTTTGTTTCTTGCTCGTGACATGATGTAAATAATCATTTTTTTTTTATTAATAAAGCGGAGATTGCTCAATCTTTTTACAGAGTTTGCCACATTTATATGATAGTCGTTTGTTCTATTCATTTTTGCACTTATGGTTTGGACAAATGGAGGCTAATCATTTCTTTGTTTGCGCCAATTGCCCCTTCCGCCGCGAGATGTTCTCGTGGGGTAGTGAATATTTTGCTTGGAGACCTCCGCTACACGTGTGGGAAGCGCTTCTTGTTTTTCCTCCTCACGGGTCTTCGGCAGGGATCTGTGTAACACCCCTGGTGTTAATCAACTAAAAATCTCCATGTCATCATGTTTATCATAAAGCATGCATAATTAGAAAAAAATTTGAAATGCATGGAAATTAAAATGAGTTTATATTTTAGAGAATGGTTGTGCTTAAGAAATTTAGAGTGTTTAAATGTTAAATTTATGTTTTTGATCCTAAGTGTGATGTTGGATGAGGGTTGGTTAGTATAGGTTGGGAATCTGAAATTTGAATCAAATCCAAATTTGAATTGAACTCCTAAAACCCTAAATTCTATTCTTTCTTTTACCCCCTTTTCTTTTTATTCAAAATTTATAAAGAATTTGGGTATGGTTGTTAAAGCAATTTTGTAGAGTTTTCAAAGTTGAACAAAGTTGGTGTTTTGAGTTTTCAAAGTTTAGTTCAAAAATTTAGAGTAATTTTGAAAATACCAAACTTAGGGTTTTGTCCCCTTTTGATTTAAAAACCCTAATTCAAAATCTAAGCAAAATTTGCAAAAACTTCCAAAACCTAGTTTGTAGATCTTGTTGAGATGAGCAAAAGTCATATACAAAAGTTTTTCAAGTTGTTACATGATTTCAAAAGTAATTTTGAATTCAAATTTCAAAAGTTTGAACTGCTTTTCAAAAAAGTCCTATTTAGAGGCTGATTTTGAAAATGGTCCAATTATGAAATTTGTAGATCTTGAAAAATTAAGGGGGTTACTTTTTGAATTTTTGAAGTTCAGTTCAAATTTTGGGTGAATTTGATCAAAAAACAGAAAAGTTAGGGTTTTAGGGTGAACAATTGAACGGATTTCTCCCCGTTCTTCCCCATGCCGGCCGCCGGCCGCCGTCGCCGTGGCCGTTCTCGGGCTGGTTCCGGCGAGACGCGCGTCGAGGGCAGCTGGTCGAGGTCGTGGCGTCTTCGCCACCGTCCCGTGTACCCCTTGCTCTATAAAACCCAACGCCGACGCCGCCGTCGACCTTTCTTCCTCCCTCCGCCGGCCGCCGAAACCGCCCCGCCCCTTTCGGTTGCCGTCGCCGTCGAGCCCTAATCCACCAAATTCATCTTGCCATCGTGTTCGCAACTTTGTTGCGCGTCGTTTGAGCTAGATCTAGTCCCTTCTCAGAACCCGCCGGCGCCCGCTCTCGCCATCGCGTCTTCTCCATCTCCGTCCGGAAGCGCCGGCCATCACTATCTTCGTCGCCGCCGTCGCCTCGGTGAGCTTCGTATAAAAACCATCTAAGCGCCCTAGCTTCGCCTTGAGATTATGGTCATGATGCGCCGCCGTTTTGTGATTGCCCCACGACACGCGAACGCGAGCTTTGCCACCGGGAGCATCGCCGCCGCCGCTGCCACCGTCGCCGACCACACTCAGAGCTCATCTCCGCTGCAACCATCGCGCGCATCGTGGGCCGTGGTGAGTCGCTGCACATGTCCGGAAGTCGTCGGTTTGCCGTTTAGTGCGCCGTAGGCCGCTGAACGCCGCGTTTACCGACGAAGCCGACGTTACCGCTTCTCCGCCGCTCGAGCCTGCGCCTAGCTAGGGGTCGGTTTGGGTTCGTTTAGTTGAGGCTTTAGGATCGCCTCGAGGTGCCGGAGCCGATCGCGCCGCTCGCCGCCGGAGACAGCTCCGGTGAGCCTTTCCGCCGCATGGCCGCGCCGCCGCCCGCCATGGCCGTCGGTGGTCATGCCCCGGTGCCTTAGGTATCGGGTTTTGGGTGCCATGAGGTCCGCGAGGTCGAGAGGGTCGCGTAGAGCCAAAGCCGCGTCCGCCGAGACCTCGCCGCCGGGCGAGGAATCACCGGCCAATCGCCGGCTGCCGCCAGCGGCCGGTCCGGGCCGACGGGCCGGCTCGCTATCAGAAGTACGGGCCGGGCCGCATGCTGATGGGCGGCGGGGATGCTTGGGCGGTTTCGTCCGATGATTTGTTTTGTTTTGAAAATTGATTTATCTATTTTCCTTTATCATGAATAGTAATTGATTCTTTCAAAATTCATAGAAATTTGAAAATAGCTCTTTAAATTCTGAAAATTTTTGTAGAAGCTTCTTATGAGTATATGAATCCATGAAAAATTTGAAACTTTGAATTCGAATAGTTTTTGCATGATTTAAAAAATACAAATTTTAATTGAAAAATGCATCTTCCTTGATTTTTAATAATTATTTTATTTATCCAAAAATCATGAAAATTATTTTGGTACTGTTTTTATGGCATGACCTACCTGTACAAAAATTTTTGAGCATGTTTTGAAAAAAATAAAATATTTATTATTTCATGCCCTATCATTTTATGAGATTTATGTTTTGTTTAGTGTCAAATAGATTAGGTTTTGTGTGACTTCGGGGTTGTTTTGTGAATCTTAGATTATATCATAATAAGTGGTCCTTGAGAACTCCTTAGGCAATGGTGATGATATCTTCGAGTAGTTCAACAAGTTGGTTTTGTTGGGTTGCAACTTTATCGTGAAATAAAGTTACTTTCCCGTGTTTATCTTTTTCATGCACTTGCAAGCATCATATATATATGTGGCATCATATTGAAGCATACATTATTTCGTGTAGTGAACGAGTTTGAGGGTATCAAGTCTCGAGCCCCATTCTGAGGAGATTCCATATCCAGTTGAGGAGGGTTCGGATTTTATTGGGTTTTCACGAAGAACAAACTTTTTCCGCACAACGAAGGCAAGCCCCCCGCATTTAAACCCTTCCTTGATGTTTTAAAAATTTTATATCACTTATGTCTATGCTATGTTGCATTAAGTTATTAGGAGTTGAGTAATAACCTAATTGCTGCATTACCATCCTTGTTTATTGTAATACCATCCTTGTTAACCGTTTTACTTCGAAAATGCTTAACCCTGCTTAGCCCTGCTTAATTAGTTAAGCTTTTTCATCAAAATGTTTTATTTGAGGAGATGGTACCGTTTTCAGAAAAGAAAGAGTTGTAGTGATGAATTTGAGATCGGACGGGACGTAGGTTGAAAGCCGGCGGGATACCTAGCTGTGCTTGTCCCGTGTTGGTCGTTTAAGGACCGTCCGTTGTTTGGCTTGTTAAGTTCGGGACTTTTGAACGCAAGTACGCCTGAGGCCTTCTGGCAAAGGCACGTCTGACTGGCAGTCACCCCAGATCAGTCGACCCTAACTAGCCACATACTCCGGTAAGCCGGATCTCGGTGGAGCCAAATCGGGAATGGCAACCACGCACTGGGAGTGGAGAGATGGCGGGAGTAGCGTGTACCCACCCTACTGGTCAAACTGTCATTAGGACGGGGTAGGGAGGTGGAGTACTGTATTCTCGGGTGGCGCAGGCCTCGTTCCCGTTTTGGACAAATCTGAGAAAAGGTTGATATATGCAAGTTTGGGTACTACATATGTCGTGTGGTTAGGGATCCCCAGCTGGGTATAATCGATTCATGAATCGCCGTTGCTTCTCGGTTATGGAGACCCGTTCTTCTGCCCATTCATCGTAGTAAATGATGGAATATGTTTTTGAGAAAAGAGAGTTGGAATAAGAGAATATGTTTACTCTAGAATAGGATAACCTAGAGTATAAGAGTTACTAATCTGATTTAAAAATATTGAAAGTAAGGATACACTTTTAGTAAGCTTTTCTGCAAAAGAGTCTTTGATTCTTGCTAAAGCCTTACCTTGACTCCTAAGACCAGCATTTCCTGAGTCTTCTCCTCTTTTCTTGGTCGGGTAAGTCTTGTTGAGTACCCCCGTACTCGTGGTTCTTTGACCCTTGTTGCGGGAGCCGGTCATGAGCAAAGCTTGTTTTGGTCCCCGCCGCATGACGGTGTACCAGAAGAAGAGGACGAGTAGAGTTGAACCCTCGGGCAGGGTTGTCAGTGTTTATATGTATAAAGTTACTCCAATAATATCAGGCTTGTAATAATGATACTTAAGTTTGAGTATTTGAACAAATGGTTTGTAAACTTATGGTTATGTAATCCTTCCGCCGTTTACTCTGATGTATTTTGAATAAAGTGTTGTAATACTTTTGGAGTGACTTGTTAATGAGATCCCTGTTCTCGAAAATTAATAGCACTTTCTAGATTTTTGGGAACTCGTGCATAACGATCGAGGTCTTAATGACGATGATAAGTGCATGTGGGCCCCGTAATTTAGGAGGTTACATTTAAATCGGCATTTGGTTGCTTTGCTAGAACTTCCAGCGCCGGGGGGATGTTACGAATTCTTACGCGGTCTCCCCCCTGCCATTGCCCAGATGCCCAAGGCTTTACGATTTCTTACACGGTTTCTTCTTTTTTGTGGTTGTGTTGGCGGAGGTGTACATCCGCACTCATGCCGTACTTCTAGTTTTCTTTGGGCGGTGGTATTCGGGGTAGTGAGCGTAGTGTATGGGTCGTGGTGAGGGGGAGGGGGTTTAGTTTTATAGTGCCTTTGCCATTAAGTCGACTTATTGAGGTTGTCCTTTGGTAGGTGTGTTAGGTGGGTTGGGTTAGTATATAACCCAACCGTTTTCTTCCCTCCCCGCGTGTTTGGTACTATGGGTCCGTTTAGCAGTTGGTCGGGATGAGTTAAAAAGTGAGACCGTGTGAGGGTTCGGTACCGCGATGGTCTAGGACTCCAATTTAGTTGTCCTCTTATTCGTTGGTTGGAAGCTCCGGACTAAGACAGTACGTAACTATTAATTCTTGCCGATGAGCTTTGGTGGTTTGTGCAGCTTACCCTCTGGGTTAGGCCTCCGCTAGAGCATCTTTAGGTCTATCTTGGTTCCTGCTGGCGGAGGTCTACTAAGATGAAGGTGTCCTATGGCGGTCTGCAGTTTGTACGAGAGGACGCGTCGACGCTGGCGGAGGCTTCTTTTTGCGCCGTGAGTGAAGCTTGTTTGCCTTACACGGTGGTTGTGATCACGTCCTCCTCTGCCTTGCCGTAATGCAGTACTACCACCGTACCATCTTCTACGCGATGGTGTAATGCTTGCGCCGAAATGGCGTGTGTACACTAGCGAAGCTTTTGGTCGCCGCGGCATGTGTCTCGTTGCCTAGCATGCTTGCATGGAGTATCTTATTTTTCTTCTTGCTCCTCCGCTACCATCGTACCATCTTCCCGTAAGATGTTTGTAATTTAGGCAAAGACAATGTCAATCACTTGTATAATTTTCGTATGTAATAATATAGCAAGGTTTTTTTTCTAGATATAAAAGAAGCTTTGTAAATGACCTCCTTTTTTCCTTTGCCGGGCGGAGGTGATGCCGATGCCCGAAGTGGACAGTGTCTTTTTCAGCTTTTTTAGTTTTGACACAATGCCGTTGTGCCACCTCGATGCCTACGCTTCGGTAGGACTTTTTCGAGGATTTTACGGACCGTTTCGTTGGTCCCTAGAGGTCATTTTTAGGATAGAACCTCCGCGTTCGTCCTTAAAGATGTCCTCTCAGCGTTTGTTACCTTTCGTTTAATTACGTGGATCGCGTTGCTAGTCACTTTCGACATGATTTTCTTTTGTACGTTGGGGAAATTTCCTTTTATATTTCGTAGGATTTTACATTAGTCTTGCCTCATTAAAAACCTCACCTCCGCTAGGAGTTCCCCCGTGAGGAAAAGAGTGCGAGACTTTTTGAACCGGTATGATAAATCTAATGCTACTTGCGTGAAAGTAAAGTAGTGGCGCACCTCCGCTTATATTTTGCGGGGTATGGCCTTTACACGTAGTACTTGCGTAGATTGTCTACATTCCAAGTGTGGTCGGAGGTGTTGCCTTCGCCATCCGTGAGACGGAAGGCCCCTTGTCTTGTTGTTGCTTTTGCGATGAATGGTCCATCCCACTTTGCTTGCAACTTCCCCACCGTTGAGGCGTTTGGTTTTCTTTTTGAGTACGAGATCTCCATCTTGGATGTGCTTTTTGCGGACTTTGTTGTCTCTCCATTTTTTGGTCTCCGCTTGGTACTTTTGAATGTTTTCCACAGCTTCTAGCCTTGTTTGTTCAAGCGTTTCTTTTGCGTAATCCTTGTCTTCTGCTATTTTGTGCTTCATGACGCGGAGGCTTTCGTGTTTGATTTCTTCTGGGAGCATTGCTTCTTATCCATACATAAGCTTGAATGGGGTGTATCCAAAGTGGCACGCGAAGATGTTGTGTTATGGGACCAAATGACCCTAGGTAGTTCATCTGCCCATTTCCCTTTCATGGAGGTTGAAGAGAGTTTTTGAAATCGCTGAGAATACTATTCCGCGTTTGCTCGTTCCAATCGCTCCATTTGATTGCGGGTGATAGACCGACGCTAAGGCTATTTTTGTGCCCATTTGGGAGCGTAAGTCCCCTGAACTTGTCTGAGTCAAATTGCTTGCCATTGTCTCATCGTTACCATTCTTGGTACCCCGACCGCATATTATGTTCTCGCCAAGAGAATTTGATTATGGAATCGGAGGTGATTTTTGCCGCTGGTTTTGCCTCTATCCATCCGGTAAAGTATTCGACCGCAACGATCGCGAACTTGTTTCCTCCTTGCGCCGTCGGTAGTGGACCGACGATGTCAATTCCCCATCTTTGTAATGGCCGTCGGAGGTATCGCTTGAGTTTCTCGCCGAGGGTTTTTTTCCGGTGTGGCGCGCGAGTTTTGGCATGCTTCGCGCATGACTTGACGATTTGTTTGGCGTCTTTTATGTGTGTGGGCGGAAAATCCTTGACGGATGGCCTTCGCAGATAATGCCCTTGGTCCAATGTGGGACCCGCAGATGCTTGCATGTATTTCCTTGAGTAATTCTACACCTTCGCTTTGTGAAATGCACTTGAGCATTGGTTGGACCACCCCTCTCTTGAATAGTTGGCCGTCGATGAGCGTGTAGCTTCTTGCTCGCTTCGCTCTAGTGGCCTCCGCTTCGTTTTTACGGGTAGCTCGTATTGCTCGGGGCTATCCAAAGATATATCTGTTTCCGCTTCGCCTTCTACCAACATGACTGCCCCCGAATCTTTGTTTTCATTGTTTCGCCGGGCCGGGTTTATGCACCACGTTGTAGATTGTGTTTTCTCGGCATGCGGAGGTTGTTTGCCGCCGCCTTTGCTAGGGCGTCTCGCCTCGTTGTTTTGCTCTCTTGGAATGAATTTTACCGTGAATCCTTGGAATCTTCGTTCCATTGCCCCTCGACCACTTTGCTAGGTAGTGTACGAGCTCGGCTCTCTTGCCATGCATTCTTTTTCTACTTGGCCTCGCTACTAGCATTGAGTCCGTTCGACTTCTACTAATTTTTGCGCCGTAGGCCTTCGCCTTTGTGAGCCCTAATATGAGCCCTTCAGTATTCTCACAGATTGTTTGTTTGAGCGCATTCCAACCTGGATAGCGAAGTATGATCTCGATTCCTTGTGGCGACATTATCACGGGCGGAGGCCCCCAGACCGCTTTCTTCCCAAGCTCCATCGATTAAATCGTCCATAGCTCCGACTGATCGGTTTGCTCTTGCTTACTGTACGGTGTCCATTCTGCTACAAAGTCTGCTAACACCTGTGATTTTATGGCTGTCCTGTGCACAAATGTTAACTCGAACTGGGATAGCTCCGCCGCCCATTTGCTAATTTCTTGCCGATGTTTCTTTGTTTCTTAGGACCTCCGCTAGCGGTTGTGAGGTGGGTACTATCACTTTGTACAAGTGGAAATAGTGCTTCAGCTTCCTGGATGCTATTACGAGGGCATATGCTATTTTTTCTATTTCTGTGTAGTTGACCTTCGGCTCCCGTGAGTGCCTCCGACATAATATATTGGGAGCTGTATAATGCGGTCATTTTCTTTTTTCTTTTGTATTTCACGCCATCACGTTATCGCGTGATCGATGTTTGCGATGTACCGGAGTATAGGTTTTTCTTCGTCTGGTACGGTTACTGTTAGCTGTTCTTGTAGGTATTCCTTGAGATTTCTGAAGGCCTCCGCCTGCTCCTTTCCCCATTTGATGTTTCCTGTTCCCCTCATGGCTTGGAAGAATGGGAGACTTTTTTTCTACCGACTTGGAAATAAATCTTGAGGGCCGCTATTCTCCCCGCATTTTTGCACTTCTTTTTTTTGTCTTGGGCTCCGCCATGTCTCTCGATTGCCTTTGTCTTTTTCGGGTTCCGCTTTGACTCCCCGAACCGACTATGTATCCTAGGACCTTCGCCTTGGTTACTCCAAACACACATTTTTTGGGGTTCAACCCGAGGCCCGACTTCTTCAAGTTTACAAAGGTTTCTTGTAGATCGGAGATGTGGTCTTGCTCTCTTTTGCTCATGACTATGAGGTCATCGACATACGCGATCATGTTTTTGCGTAGTTGCCCGCCTCAAAACTTTGCTTGTCATTCGAGCGAAAGGTCGCACCCGCGTTTTTTTCAAGCCCTCTCGCATTCCGACAAAAGCAATATGTTCCGAATGGGGTTGTGAAACTAGTTTTTCTTCATCCTCCTTTTTCAACCATATTTGATGATATCCTCGAATAGCAATCCAAAGAATGAGAACCTTCGACACCCTCGCCGCTTTGTCGACATGAGGTGTCTATTCTTCAACAAGGGATAGTTGTCTTTCTTGGTTGCCTTGTTGAGATCTGTGAAGTCTATACACATTCTCATTTTGCCGGAGGTCTTTTTGGGACCAGGACGACGTTTGCTAGCCAGTCGGTGTATTTGACTTCTCTCGATTACTCGCATCAAGTAGTCTTTGAACCTCCGCTTGGGTCATGCGAGTATCCTATCTTCCGACATTTTCCTCCGACGCTTTTCTTTGGTTTCATTTTCGGATTGATGTCTAGAACGTGTTCGATTGTATCTCTGTCTACTCCACGAAGGTCCGGCTGCGACCATGCGAAGATTTCTTTGTTTTTGCCGAGGAGCTCCGCCAACTCTTTCTCTTCTCCGAGCTTAGATCTCGCGCCGATTGTTATGAAATGGTCCGGGTCATCATCTATTCTTATCTTCTTGATTTTTTCCCGGCCCTTGGCGCCGTTTTGTTCTTTTTTTCATGTCCGGTGGCTCGACCTTCGCCTTTTGTTTCCACAGAGTTAACATTCCCTGTGGGCGCGGTATATGGCCTTTTCTATGTTTCTAGCTTCTTTCTGGCTTCCATACACTGTTATGATCCCATGAAGTGCTGGGATTTTCATACACAAGTAGCCCATGTGAATTGCAGCATTGAACTTGTTTGTGAACCCTCTGCCGAAGATTGCATTGTACGGGGAGTAAACATCGACAATGTCGAAGGTTATGTACTCCGTTCTTGCACTTTTTTTCGTCCGCGAAGGACACCGGTAAGACTATCTTCCCCAATGCTTGCACTTGTCTTCCTCCGAATCCTATGAGTGGTGAGTCTGATGGTTGTAGCTGATTTCTATTGAAATTCATTTTATCGAATGCATTGGCGAAGATTATGTCTGCGGAGCTTCCCGTATCTACCAGAACTCTCTTCATCTCCCATGTTGCTATGTTGGTTTCTATCACCATTGCATCAACGTGTGGGTAGCTTTCCAGTTTGAGGTCTGCTTCTGAAAAAGTTATGGGGGTCTTCGACCACTCTCCGAATTTGACTGAGGGTTGAACTGCCACGTTGTTCACTAAGCGGAGGTGATCTCTCTTCGTTTCTTGGTTTCATACTCTATTGATGAACCCCGCAATTGGCATTATGGTTCCTATGGATGGTAGAGGAGCGTGGGGGTTATATTGGTTTTCTCGAGTTTGGCTCATTTTTCATGGGAGCTGGGTGGGGGTCCTTGCGGAGGTGGTGGCAAGCTTTGGTTTGATATCCGATTGATTTGGTTGTCTCATGGCGTGTTGAGGTTGCCCTCGCTCGACATAAGTCAAATGTTGCCTCGAGTGGAGTACGATATGCTTCGACTCGAGGAGTAGTTCTGGGGTAGAGGTGGTGATGGCGGCGGCCTCCATGCCGGCGTAAAGTCGATAGTAGGCGCTTGCCGGGGTAGATGGGTGCACTTGGTTTGATGTTAGGGAGGGATAAATTGGGCGTATTGCTGGTGTTGATTCCGAGTCGGCGGAGGCTCTGGTTCGTGTATAGGTGTAGGCGTTTGTTAATTTCTCTCGCCGGTCATGGAGGTTGACTCAGGGGGTTGGGTCCGCTTGGTTTTTGAGTGCCTTATCTCTTTCTTGTTGGATGATTGGGCAGTCTTTTGTGTAATGGCCTTTCTCTTCGCCATGTATTGCGCAAAACCCGTTCCCTTGGCCCCCCTGTTCCAATTTTTTCCGGGGTCCCTTTCCTTGATACGGCTTTTGGTTATCTCGTGGCCTGGCTCCCGATTGTTTCGTTGGTGGGTGGGCTCTGCGTCGACTCATCGTCGCACTGACCCCGAGCTTGCTTGGGTTCTTCCGCTCCGCTTTGCCGGTTCTTCTTGTTACCTTTTGTCACCGCTGATGTTTTGTTCTTCGAGTCTTTTCCGATAGTCTTCGCCCCGATCGGATCCGGATCTCGAATTGCTCACATAGTTCCTGCATTGTTTTGGCTTCTTCCGCGCTAATTCTCCGGCGAATGGTCCCGAGGCGGAGCCCCTCCCGTCGATTGTCGCGCATCTATTGCCACCCGATCGGGGACGTGCGGGGCTTTCGCCTTCGCTTCGCGGGAACCTTTGCCAAGTAGTCCTTTAGCGGTTCATTGTAACCTTGCTTGCATTGGACCGGATCCATGGAGGTGAGTGATTGCACGACCGGTCCTTTGAAGTTTTCTAGTATCTTGTCACGGAGGTTTTCCCATGAATATATCGTCTTTGGGCTTGAGCATGGAGTACCATGCCGGGCGCCTCCTTCCGTCGCGATTATGAAGGCCTTCGCCAACACCGCGTCGTTGCCCCCTACCGGCTACCGCCGCCTCATAGCTCATTATGAACTGTTGTGGGTCTGTTTTTCCATTGAACTTTGGGAGCCGGGTGGGCTTGTATCTGGTTGGCCATAGTGTCCGGCCAGATCCCTCCGACAACGGGGACTTTGGATCAAAAGCTCTCCTGGTCTTGTGGGGATCCCGGACAATCGATGGGTTGGGTGAAGCTTCCCGATCGATGTTTGTGGGGATGTAGCTTGGTATGGGGATGGAGGGATAATTAACGGCGGGCGATTTGGCGGAGGTTGGGTGGCAAATTGCATGCTTTGAATTTCTGCCGCAAGAGCGCCATCTGTTGCCTTATCTCGCCTGCCCGTCGCGAGGCCTCGCCTGCGATTTGAGGACCTCCGCGTGAGGCCGCGGCCGCTTTGTCTCTCTCCCGCCGGAGCCTACGCAAAGATGCTTGCGGTGGGGCAGCCTCGAGTCCAGGCGGGCGGTTCGCCCCCCAGGCTCAAATTTCTTCACCTTCGCCAGCGTCTCCTCTCCCGCCCGCTCATTCTCAAGCGAAGGGTCCTCCTCCGCCGTTGCGTAGGTGCTCCTCGTGCTTCGCCCCGGCCTCGGCTACTTTTCGGTGGTGCTCGCACTTTCGTGGTGGTTCTCTTTCTCTTTTTGTGGTGCCATGACTTTTCTATCCGGGCCCCACGGTGGGCGCCAATGTTGAGCTTGGGGTTCCCAACACGATTTAGCTCCTCCCCGGGGCGGAGCCCCGGGGGGTCTCGGGTGGATTGAGAATTCCGAGTGAGACTAATAGTAATAATGCTCCATAAATGGAATTCACCAACCTCCTTCTTGGGGAGGACTGCTCCCTATTTATAGCTTTACAATACCGAGTGACGTGGGATTACACGCCCGCCCCTCTAGATTCCGGGCATATTCCCCTCGACCTACAAACAGGGGATCAACCTATATCGCACTTGTACATGACTTGCCGCCTTTCGTCTCTCGGGGTCTATGCGAAGGTCTTCGCGGGTTTCGCCAGGGTCCTCCGCAGCCGGCATCCTTCGCGATCTCCCAAGGAAAAAGGTCGCGGGAGGTGTTGTCCTCCGCCATCCCTGCGTGCTCGGGGAAGACCTGGCGCTTGAGGGAGCGGAGCGGAGTGGCTTGACAACTCCGCCGCCTCGCTAGCGGAGGTCCGGCCGACCGTCCTCCCGCACGTAACATAGAATCCGAATGGTGAAATTGTTAGTGCCGGGCCCGCGAGAGTCCTCGCGGTTTGCCAACATCTCCGCTAGTGTCGCTGGGGCCTACTCCCCAACACTTCCCTAGTTCCCTTGCCTCTAGAACAATCAAACCCAAAGAAATACAAGTGTTGAATAAAAGATGGGACAGCAAATTTTCATCATAATGCTAAATTAAGCAATAAAAACAGAAGGCTAATGCAAAACTTCATTGAATCACACCACGTTGGTGCACACTGAAGGACACAAACATACCAGTTCATCCAATACTCTATAATACCAATGTGTTCATCCAGGAAAATGAGAGAAACGGCTGCAGATGCAGCGATGCAAGCACCTGGACAAAGAAACCTAGGAGTTTAAAACAAATGCCATCAGAAGGGTAAAAAGCATGACACTCAGCTGTGTACCATTTAAAATGGTAGAGGCTGGAACTTTGTTCCCTTATCTAAAAAAAAGAAGGGTAAAAGCAATCTGATAGATTGTGCTATACCTTTCACTGCTAAGGATCCCGTGTGCCAATTGTTTGCAAAAAGGAGTAACCAGTCCTGTTGAAGACTCTCTCATCATTTGATCTGATTACTTGAACCGCACATATCATCCTTTATGTTAGGAAGATTGCCAGTATGTGGAGCAGCAGAAAATCAACTGCAGGCTAGTGCCTCTACAAGATGCACTCTATTGACAAAAACTAAGCACACTATTGGTGATATGAATATAAAGGTAGGCCACAAAATAGAACTATTTGAAAGTTGGGCAAGCTATTTATATTTGGGCTTCAGTTTGTTGTAACTACGTCTTAATATATATGATGATTCAAATAAACACAAACAGGCATGTAGAATGACATGGGCATGTTGCTGCTGACATCTATTGTAAAATTAGGTATCCAACAAAGAATTTATCAACCATTCAACTAAGAATGGTCTAAGCAAAAGTCAAGAGAAACATTTTACCAAGAGTGGCAGAGTATCAATGAAGTTCTGAAACTAATGATTTTGATAGTTTGTCGATTAGATCCTCCTTTCTCCTTTCATTGCAACATCCGATTGGATGGGCTGATAGGTCTCCATCTTCAGAAGTATGTCCACTTGATGGCACATGAAAGAAAAATAATCCAGCAGAAAATCTGTGCCTCCTCATCACCCATAGAGTTAACTCAGCATGAGGAGTGGATTGATTACAGCGATGACAATTTCCAGCATCACACACACCCAGATAACTGTTGTTGTCAAGATAGAGTTGAATACAGAAGTTGTAGGTATAAGAAGTAGGACTGGTGTAAACAGCAGGGAACCAACCACGTTGTGCTCTACTGTGTAGTCATAACTATCTAACCCCTGCCTAAGAGGGTTCCATTTGCGCCCTCTGTTACGGCATAAGCAAGTGTTAGTAAACTTATGAAGCAAATATGAAAAAAAAAAAATCTGACCGAAACAAACACCTCATCATCAGTTGCTATTGTAACAATTTAACAATAGTTATATTATGATATAAAACCATACAAGAATTACAGGCGATAAAAAATGATAAGAAAGAAACAATATTTAAAAAAAAAATTAGCTAATGATTTATGTTGTGAACATTATGCTTTTACACATTAAGTTATCTGGCTCCATTAGTAGCTTCTATACATCAAGAGAGGCGAAAAACTAATCATAGTCAAACTTATCCTTCATGGCATAGTTGTACCCTGGCAAAGAAAATCTGGAATTTATAGTCAAATATTTTATCGAAGTCAAACTACAGAGAAAAAAAGGTGATATCAGACTATCAGAGCTAATGATTAGCAATTGATCAATTCCTCAGTCATTCAGTAATAAACATATGTTGCAGTTAGTACCCTCTTATTCAACAAGTACCAAGTGCACCAACAGTATGTTACCTGAAAAGGCGCCACAATGATGCTGCTGTCTGAATTTGTCTTGAATTTAACGATGAGATTAACCAGTGAAGCATGGTACGTAGAAAGCTGGATAATGTCAATAAAGAATGAAACTGGAGCTGTCAGGCCTAAAATAATTCCAGAGACTGCAATGCCTTGAACTATATGCCTCAGGTAGCCTCCCACGAAGAACCAAAGGGTGAGTAAAATTGAACTGCATTAAGAGAAATCCAGCTGGGACACCCATCAGCCACACACAACTAGTCTCTCAAGATTGCTTCTGTCATGTGTGGGCAAAAGCAATAGTCCAAATACAAATAGTCTCTGTATTTAACAAGAATGCTGCTCCAAGGACAAAACCCTTCAGAAGATCCACAGTGATACTTGGCCACAAAGCATGCTTCGAATTGAAGCTTTGTGTGCATACTCGACATTCAAAGTGGAGCTGAGCTGATAATAATTAAGTGAGGCTTAGTATTTTCGATAATCTGCACTTGAGCATATCATAACTAGTCTGTACTGAATGTAAATGCACTTGAATATACACATAATACAAAATTACATGAAACAACAAAATGGAAGTGAGCTAGTAAACTCTCTTTTGCATATTAAAATAACAACCATGTAAGATTAGTAATAACAGAATCACTATGTTATTGCCTTGGTATACGTCAACTTATAAGGATAGCAGCATTCACGTGGTGCAGAACAGGTGCAGTTAAAGTTTACTGACAAGAAATACATAAAACGTACAAGTAATGAACAAAAGGAAACAGCAAAAAGAAGAAATTAATCCCTCATCATTGCATACAACCAGGGCAATCCGTTTATTTAACATACTCACAGTAGTTTTGTACTGCATCTATTTATCACACCCACGGCAATTACGAATTCCATTTAACACGCAGCACTGCATAACAGTTTTGCTTCGATGCATTTTTATAGAAACAAATGAAAATGTTGTCATTCCAAAGAGCAGAGAACGGAGAGGAACAAGGGGGCTCACTGTGGGCAATGCTTGGTCCACCACAAGTGTGGATGAAACTGTCAGTACGGATGTCGATGAAGATGAACGGGACGATCGAGGAGGATGGCCGCTGCCCCTGGCGACCGTGGGAGGCCGCCGCCGCCGCCGCCCGGCGACCACGGGAGGTCGCGTCCCCACAGGAGCCGGGCCGGCGTACGCTGCGCGGATGCGTCCCGTCTGCGACCGAGAGAACCGAGGGAGAGAAGGGGGCTCTCTGTATCTGAAAAGTGGGACCAGTTCACCGCTGCTGGTGTCAGGGGCACGTGACATCCATGCGCATCTTGCAGGATGGTCGGCCTGTCTGACATGTGGGGCCTGGATACACGCATGAGGCATGACGTGTACATACCGTGCTCCAAGCAAGCAATGGCTTGTGTACAAAAAGTCGGTGCAGTGCCATCGATCTGTGCTATGCCTCTATTTGAGTTCAAAAGATATATACCCTGTTTATTTCTTTTCGCTATCATTCTGAGTGAAACATTCCTAACTTTAACTATTTATTCCTACGCATTTCAAATTGTAGGTCGCTTTGACTTATTTGATTCGGCCCATTTTCCTAATTTAAAACGGAAGGAGTATAACACAATAAAATTTATTCTAAAACTACATGGATTTTTTAAAATTGACAATCAAAGTTAAAACACCTGACTTATGTCAAATCTAAGAAATATGGAAAGAAAGAAAGAAAGAAAGAAGTATTATACATCAACATGAGCGGATCGGACTACATATATATAGGTGACAAGTATACGGATCATCGATATATCTATCTGTTCTCACATTGATTCCATGACGTGGTGATGTGAGAAAGCCACCACGGAAATCAAACTGTGTGATGTATAACATGTGTGTAAGGGACACACTATGCCACAACTAGATAATTGGTGATGTATGTGATTGATTGCTTGGTTTGAGCCTAGCCAAAACCGGCACCTGCAAACCGTGCACGATTAGATGCAAGGAATATATCCTCGGCCTAGCCCGAGCGATGCAAAATCGTCGCCCTAGCTTGGCTCGCGAGCGGTGTCAAATCTTTCTCGTTTTCATGGAGCCCGGCTTATGTAGTGCACGGTGTGAACATGATGGGAGGCGAAAAACATGGTAGGGGAAGCACTTGAAGTGTGAAGACGGTTAGACAACCAAACAACAAGTCGAGGTCGGAGGTTGGAAACCGAAAGAATCGCTAATTTAATTACATGGACTCACCTAGGTTAGATAGGGTCCGGGTTCCGTGTGAGCTAGGCTAGACTTCGGTGCGGATACCGCCACACCCTATGGGCGTGATTGGTTACTAATTAAACTCTCCCACCCTGGCCCGCAACTCTCAGCCAGCCTAAGTCAAGCCTAGCTATATGGTTGTAGGCGTCAGCGTCTAGTTGTTTGCTTCTATGAAATCTATATCAGTTTAGAAATTGTTTAATGGCAAGTGTTAGATACATTCTCTGTAGATATACTCCTTAATTGCATTTGACGGGCGTGGTTCATGGGAAACAGAAATCTTCTATGTTTCCATCTAGTCTAGCCCGGGCTGTACAACCGATTATGGCTTATTCACACCTCTTTCGCTACTATTATCAATCATCCAAGAACCTCATTCCTAACACCACTCAACTAATGTGGTTTCCACTCTTCCATGATGAAATGTGTGGGAGACCTCTAAGATCAATCGTATTGCTACATCGCAACCCTTTACTTTGACGAAAATTGCTTATCTACATGCTTTTTATGAGAAGAAAATGAAGAAGAAGATCAAATGTAGTATGTCACGAGTAAACGACATGGCACATAGAAAAGGAGCTTTGAGGCCTGGCTTGTGCGATGCAAAACCGTCGCCATAGTTTGGTTCATGCAATGTGAAAAATTTCTCGTTTGCACAGAGCCTAGCTTGCGTGGTGCATGGTGTAAACATGGTGTGGACGAATAAGATATCAGCGAAAGCACTTGGCGCTGTGAACACCGTTGAGGAACCAAACAACACGTGGTAGGTCGGTTGGACTAGGACATGTGCAAATCAAGAAACCGAGCACAACTAACTTGATTACATGGAATCGGCCAGGCTAGTTGGGGCTTGGTTCCATATGTGAGCTAGGCTAGGATCGATTGAAACCAACCACACCCTATGGGTGTGATTGGTTACTAATTAAATGCTCCTAGCCTCGGCTCATAACTCTCAACTAGCCCGAGTTGAGTCCGATTTTATGGTTGTAAGTGCCAATGTTTGGTTGTTTGCGTGTGTTGGATCTAAATATATTGAGAAATTATTTGGTAGCCAGTATTTAGGCATATCATTTGCCTCTATCCTCTTTAATTGCATTCATCGACATATCCGACAAGAAACTAGAATCTTCTATGTTTCCAGCTTAGGCTAGCTTGAGCTATACAAAATATAGAAGTATAGTCTAGCACGAGCATTAGTTTACGCACGCCCCGTATGTACGGCTTATTCACACTTCTTTGGCTAGTATTCTAAATCATACATGAACCTCACTTCTAACACCACTCAACTAATGTGGTTTCCACTCTTTTGTGATGAAATGTGGATCGAGTGGACCTCTAATATCGATCATATTTCTACGACCCTTTATTTTGACAAAAATTGCTTATTTTACCTATGAAGATGAAAAAGAAGAAGAAGATCAAATGTTGCAAGTAAACGGCATGGCGCATGGAAAAGGATTTTTTTTTTTTTGACAAGGTTGGAAAAGAAACTTTGGGGCCGGATAAATGCAGGGAGAGACGAGAATATGGCAACAAAACCCGGCGGAGTGTCCCGTCCACCACACTGAACCGGGGGAATATGGAGAGAAAATCTAGCGAAGACGAGGCGACCGGGCAGGGCAAGAGGAGAGGAAAGAGCTGTGGGGCCCACCGCGAGCACTGCGGCAGCCAGCCACCAGCACCACGACGACCACACGGCGCGGGCCGCGCGAGACAGGCATCAGTCCCTGTGAGCTGGGCCCCGCGTGTCATCCTCTCGGCGGCCACCCAATCCCGACGCCCGCAGTGCCACGTGGCGCCACGGCGCTCGCCTGTGCCTATTAAACCACACGGCCTCGCCTTGCCTTCCCAATAGCAATCCGCTCGCTCACATCGCGCAGCTGCTCCCCGCCGCCGCCGCCGCCGCCCCGCAGCTCGCTCGCTCGTAACCCATGGAGAAGGTGAAGGTGGAGGAGCAGGAAGCCGATGCGGAGCAGCTGGAGGTAGCCGCCATTCTCTGCGACATGAGCAGGCTGATGCGGGCGCGTGACCGTCGGAAGCGGCGGCGCGACCGCGCGCGCGCTCCAAGGTCGCGTTCCCGGTGTTCCCCTCCTGGGGCCGTCGTCGCCCGCGGTCCATGGAGGAGGACAAGCCCTCCCCGGTTCCGGCTCCGGTCCCCGCTGCCCCGGCCGTCGCGGCCGAGAGGGACGGCGTCGCTAGCCCCGACACCCCGCTCGCGTACCCGGAGAGCGGCGGGGATGACGCGCCGACCAGGACAAGGGCGCCGCCGTCGTTCGCCCACGGGACCAGGTGAGCCGAGATCTGCCCTCATCCGCCGCCGCGTGTCTTCCCTTCCTCCGTCGCTTCGCTTTCCGATTTTGTTTTTTTGAAAGGAAAGAAAAAAAAAAAATCCTCTGGTGGTGGAGCGACGGACGATTAATCTTCTTTCTGCTGTTGACTGTTTCGCAGTGGGCGGAGGAGCAGCACGGTGAGTCGGCGGCGAGCTTGTCCCAGTCCCCGGAGACCGCGCGTCCACTCAAGGTCAGCGCCCCCCATCCTGAGTCTTTTCTTCCACTTCCTCTTCCTCCTCGAGAGAGATTAGATTTTTTTTCCCCCGTCGATTGCTTACTTGTGCGATTAGCGACCTCGAGCGATTGATTAGGAGGAATTCAAGCGCGTTCGTTCCCCCATTAGCAACCAAACCAATCCAAGCCCAAACCAAGCAGCAAGCAGATCGAGGAGCCCTGCACTGCACTGCACTGCAGAACAGAGCAGAGGCTGGTGCCTGGATGAGGCAGAGCCTGATGAGCACGAGGTTGACGAACCAGTTGCACGAGGTGCTGGATGGATTCCTTGTCTCTCGGTCGCTTTCCGTCAAATCTGGTAGCCGTGATTGCCACGGAGACGCTTGGTTGGTTTCTTGCTGCTCAATTCTTGTGCGCTTGCCTGCCTTGCTTGCGTGTTGGACGGACGGCAACCACAACCACAACCACTCCACCTCACCTCCTCTCCTCCCGTCTCGTCCCCAACAAGGAACGAAAGCTGCGTCCTTTCCAAACAATCATCCTGTTCCTGAGTTCATCCTATATAACATAAAAAAAGGAGGAATTTCTACTTTGGATTTCGATTCTCTGAATCGCCATTCACCGTATACTAGTACGAGGAGGAGTTTGTTGTTTTTTTTTTCCTTGTGTGATTGGCTTTCCCTCTTTTGGATGACGTCTTTCCCGATTTAGGACGCCTGTCTGACTGTCGCCGTGTCGTCACCAACGACGACGCTCAGATGCGATACGTACGCAGAAGAGCGAGCGAAAAAAAAAAGGAAGTGTGACGACGGATGGTTGCCAATGCAAGAATCATCCTTGATCCATCCAATCTCTGACTGGCTACTACGTGTCGCTTTCGCAGGTCGCGAGGAGGGAGCCGGACCCGGCGCCGGCGCCACTGGTGGTGCTGGACCTGAACGAGCCGGCGCGTGCGGCGGCCGACGAGGACGAGCACCAGCAGCAGCTGATGCAGGCGCGAGCACGGGCGGCGGCGGCGGCCGCCGAGTGGTATAGGCAGGCGCAGATTCGTGCCGCGCTGCAGAAGGCGGCCGTGTCTGCGGGCGCGCGGCGGCGTCGCCTCGAGATCCTCCGGGCCAAGGCGGCGGCGTGCCCGCTCGCGTCGTCGTCGACCAGGATGCGGCGCGCCGGGTGACGACGCGTGCGTGCGTGTGTGTGCAAGTTTTGAGCGTGGCAGCCAGGCAGAGGCTATAGTCGAAACGGACTAGCTGTAGCGAGTCAAGTGTGTGTGTGTGTGTGTGTGTTACTGTAGCAGAAAAGGTATTTGTTACAGTAGTGCTAGTTGTAGTAGTATTAGCAGTGGAGTGAGAAATTGTTTTTTCGCCATGGATGAGAATTGAGATTGGGTAGGAGGATGAAGAGGAAGAGGAGGATGAACTGGAGAGATGTTCATCGTATTCATCGTATCTAGGTTTTGATTTGAGAGTTGAGAGTTGAGGCAATGGGCGAGATGTTGTCTTGGGAACACTGTCAGATTTTGATCATCAGTAAGTATATCAGAGGTAACAAATATTGATTTTAACTGTATTTATCATTGTATTGGCGTTGGCGTTGCACCAAGTTGGTGGAGTACATTACAATTGCAAGTAGTAGTGACATGTACAGTTGTACACCATTCTTTATAAGAAGAAAAGGTAGTACCGGGAGCAGATGTGATGAGACATGGTAATATTACTGAAATTATATTTTTTTATTATTATATACTATAATTTTATTGGCGATTAGGGAAATTATATACGAATAAATATACAGGTGTGTATGTAGTACGACTGGTTTACGATTGCAGTAGTTCCCTCTCGCCAATTTTAGCATGTGCTGAAATTGGGAGTAGAAATTGGGCCTTTCTGTGCTCACTTTTCGCTCGACGGTTTCCTATCTGGGCCGCACCGCACGGTACTGATGCCTGAAGAAGCCAACGGCATGGGCTTGGCTTGCTAGCTACACCGCGCGCCTCACATAATCGCATTGTGATTATGGTTATGGTGGCGACATGCGCGGATGATGAACTTACCTGGTGTATGCTGAATGCTGCTGCAGTAATCAGATGGGAAATACAGTAGATGTTATTGTTGGTGTGATATTTGGTTGGGCCTTTCAGAGTCAACTTTTTCCACAGGCTGACTGCATCCACGGTGAGGCATCCTTGGTGGGCCCTTATGGAGAAGGTGGGTTCACGGCCCAATCTAGCCAGATATATATCTACTATCAATTTTTTAGAGTCACCACGTCATGCCAAACATGCACATCTCCATATAAGCAATATTATTTTTTCCAATAATTTCACGAATTTGTACACCAAACCAATACCGAGTTGGTGGGGAGGTCTATAACCTCGCGGATGGTTGGGCTCAATCCGGTGAATCAGATTTTTTCCCCCACTCCATTGCCCGTGTACAAAATGCTGGAGCGATTCGGTAGGATTCATCGAGGAAGCCGCGTCGTATCTTGGCGTTTGGCATCGAAGGTGAGAATCGCGGTCCCTTTTTGGAGCGCTCCCAAATGCCCTCAGTCATGAAGAAACGGCAAAGTCAAATCGAAATTTTAATGCTCGAGCTTTCAGTATTTTTTTGTAGTTAATATTTGTTATGAGTTTGTTCCATGTGTATATCTTCAAATTTAACAATATACGTACCGTGCATTTGATTATCGGTAGTGTATCCCGGTGGGTGAGTTGTGTTTTGGACTTGTGGTTTGTAACGCACAGTATCTACGCCAGGCCGGGACTGGACCTGCCTGCGTCGTGCCGGTGCGGCCGACCACGAGGTGTGCCGGCCTCCCCACGGCAAAAATATCTCGTACGTCCTAATCTTCACTGCACGTCTGTACGGCGCCGCGTGCACCCGCGTTATTTAAAGTCCATGGAATGACGGAGAGGTAGGTAGGTGGGGGACACCATGCCCACCTCACTCATTTTTCCGGCGCCGCGGCACGGGCACCATGGAATGACCAGGTAGGTGAAAACTGCGCCTGCACCATTTTTTCCCGTGCGGCACGGGCACAGGGCCTACCTGCACCGTGCGGCTACGGGCCTACTTTAAACATCCATCCGTTTATTCAAAATATTTATCGCAAATCATAAAATAAATTAATCAATATTTAAAGATCTTTATTGATAAAATAAGTCGTAACAAAATAAATTATATTTGTGTAAAAATTTTGAATAAGACGAAGCACCGAATAAGATGGCACGGAATCCGGGTGATAAACTCAGTGGGACGGAGGGAGTACAGCCTGCCTCAGCCGTGCGCAGCCTTTTGCTTTTTTTCCTTTTCTTTGTTTTTCTTTTCCTTTCCTTTCCTTTCCCCTCTCTGTGCAAATACGACCGCCCGACCGGACGATGCTGCAACGATAGAACAACCAAAAACACCCGCGGCGGCAGTGATACTTACAGACAGGTGGGCCGGCGCCCAAGCAACAACAAACTGTGTAGTGCTCCATCATGTTCCGATGATGATGGTCTTATTGATGAGATCGCATCCAAAAATCGAATGTGAAACAAAACACGAAGAAGCAAGTCAGTCAGTCCACCACTTTGATTCGCGTCTGGACCAACAGCAACGGGGAACAAGCTTCCTCTTGCTTGCTCGTCTACTACACTAGAGCATCTGCAAAGTAAAGCAGGGCAACGTGCAAAGGTGCGTCTTCGTGGGCACGTATTAGCAAACTGATCCCGTCAGTGTCGGCTATTACAGGCGTTTGTCAGCTGTGTGATTGTCACATGGTGGTGGCCATTTGGCCAACGCCAACAATTAACAGCATGATCCGGGTTAGGCAAATGATTGAGCCCGTCTAATCACCAGGGGCTGGCCGTACCTCATCTTGTAGTACAAACAGCGATTAAAAAAAAGGCAAAGCAATTCGGCCGAGCCATAACGGACAGGCGCAAAGAGCCGAAGTGCAGGACATGGCCGATTGATGCATGCTTGAATAACCTAAAATTATTCAGGGGTTTAGTCTGCTGTTGTTTGAATGCATTTAACCCAGCGACGCACTAGTTAGTTCACATGTTTACAGCCACTTTTAATTTCATTTTGCCAATTAGTTACAAATACTTTAGCATTGACCTTCGCGCACAATCTATCTATGAGAAAGGTTTCGTCTTAAATTAATCGAATAAAAAAATAAGCCGATACTACTCATGTTAGTACGCAATACGCATTCCGATCCATATCGATCAAAAGAAAACGACAGGAACTGCACTACAACCGATGGGAATGGATAAACTGACTGACAAGGCTGAAACGGAACACTTGGCACCTAGCAGGGGCTCATCAGAGATGAGAAAATCGTACTAGAACAACCAGAGCACATCACACGATCACAAGAAAAATAATTACCCAGACAAGAAATTGTTCTCATAGCTTTCTCATAGTACCCGATTACACAGCAGAAACACGACGACGACAACTTAATCAGGACAGGCAAGATACATCGATCTTAATCCACCGAAATCATCCATGGAACGAAAACCCTAACAAACACCACCGATTATACTGAGACTGACACAAACGACTCGACTAGGACACAATTCAGACTCAACCACCTCTCAGATCCAGCCGTACGCCGTCTTATTCGAAGCGGGAGGGGGAACTTAACGAGATACCATTGACGAAGGGGGGCGACGACGACGACGACGACGAACGACGGAGGGCGGCGACCGGCACCAACGCCGCTCAAGAGATCTGACCGCAGTCAGCGATCTTGACCTCCTTAGCAGTGGACCCAGTCCTCGACCCAACCTTCTCGATGGCCTTGACGACCTCCAGACCCTCAACAACCTGTCCAAACACGACGTGCTTGCCGTCGAGCCACGGAGTCGGGACGGTGCAGATGAAGAACTGGGAGCCGTTGGTGTTGGGTCCAGCGTTGGCCATGGACAGCACCCCTGGCCCGGTATGCTTGCGGACGAACTTCTCGTCGGGGAACTTCTCGCCGTAGATGGACTCCCCGCCCGTCCCGTTGCCGCGGGTGAAGTCACCGCCCTGGCACATGAAGTCCGGGATCACGCGGTGGAACGTCGAGCCCTTGTAGTGGAGAGGCTTCCCCGACTTGCCCACGCCCTTCTCGCCCGTGCACAGCGCGCGGAAATTCTCCGCCGTGCGGGGAACCTCGTTCGCGTAGAGCTCCATCACGATCCGACCCGCCGGCGCGCCGCCGACCGTCATGTCAAAGAAGACCTTCGGGTTCGCCATTGCTAGGGTTTTGGGGATCTGGAGTGGTTGTGGTTGGGGGATTTGTTAATTGGGGAAGGAGGATTTGGATTTGGTGGTCGATGACCTGAGAAGGGGAGAATTGGGGAGGTTAAATAGACGGCTTGGGACGTGGAAAGCCGTTGGATCTGGACGCGTGTCGCGATCCCGTGCGTTAACCATGCTTGGGTTTAGGCGGTGGGGTGTACTGGGGTTTGTGGAACTGTGGTTAGGTACGTCTTCTCCTGCCGTCCGGAGACCGCGAGGCGCACGTGACGGGGTCGTGAGTGACACTGACAGGCTGGGCCAGGGCGGATGCTGTGGGGTGGAGACGAGCGTGGGGACGGACGGTTTCGGTGGGTCGGTTTTGTCAGGGAGTGGGGGTATGCGAGAGGCCTTTGGATTCTTGTTCTACCAGGGTTGGTCCTCGACTTCTCGTCCACGGCAGGGGTGGGGTGGGTTAACTAACTCGGGTTGGGTTAAGGGAGGAATTGGCTGGATATTTGTCTCCGTAGTAAGGTCGGTGGACGTGGTCCAGGAGGAGCCGTGACGAGACGAGGCCGTGCGCGCCGCGCCGCCCAGGGAAAGCGGTGCACGGACGGGGTGCACGTGGCTGCACGGAGGAGGAGGGATATGCCGTTGCCGCCGTGAGCCAGTGGGCGAGATATTCCCGGGCCTGTGACGTGTGCGGCCGCCTGCCCTGCTGCCGTGTGGATTGGATTGGATCGGGATCGGAATCGGAATCGCGTGCCGTGCCGGCCGCCGGCCCAACACTCAAGTTCAGTTTTTTTTTTTTGAGCAACTACGTCCAAGAAAACAATATTTTCTCTCCGGCCCAACACAATATTTTCCCTCCGTCCAAGATTCAAGAAAACAGTTAACTACAAAAATTTCTAGCGGATAATATTCATAATTGAACGTTTTGTGGACGAACTGGTACTCTTGGTCCGTACTATACATACGTGTGCTACTTACTTGAATGCACGATACTGTGCATCACGCACCTTGTATTTCGCGTACAAAAACCCAATGCGTTCATCGTAAACAAAATTACTTTTGTGTTGTGTTGGCTCCTCGCTGCATCGTATTCGTAACCCAATGTGCATTTGAGCTTGTGTCTATGCGATGGTTGCGATGGACAAATTGAAAGAAATATGATATTTTTCATGTGTCTGCAAAATAACACTATGTCCGACCTAAATCCACACAAAGATCTAACGGATTGTTGTCAAAAAAAAAAAAAATCTAACAGATCTAAATCCACACAAAGAAAACTAATTTTAAACAATTCTTCCTATTCTAAAACAAATACAAAACTATGATGATCAAAATTGACACAAAGACAACTAACAATAAACAATTTTTCCTATAGCAAGACAATTACAAAGTTAGTATAATCTGAAAATCGACACAAATATATGCCAACCTCGAAAAACAGATTCCTATGCGACTTGTGATACATAAGTCACAATACCTATGCGATTCCTGCTTCGAAAACAATGTGAAACCATGCAAAAATCAAAGATGCATTGGCGGCCTGTTCAGATTCAAATACATCGAACCACACAAGTCACAACGGCTTCACCTTCAATAATTTCCGTTGCTGTCGACAAGCATGTTGTTGAATGGAGGAAAATCCATACTTCCTCCGTGATCACTATTAGATGATGTTTTGAAAAAAGTGTGGGTCAAACATTAGAAACATAAATTATAAATAATTTTTATGCTTGAAGAGTTTGGTAATGTGAAAACCATATCAATAAATTTGCCTTAAAAATTATATTCATAAAAATATACATATATAAGTTTTCTATAAATATTTTTATAGAAATGAGAAATGAAAGTTGTGCTTTGGTGACGGTGCGTGTCACTATCCTAAAAGTCTTTTAGTAGTGATACGAAGAGAGTATCGGACAAAACACAAAGCCAAAGAATTTTACATTCTTATACTACTAAACACGCATGCTCCTCTCTTTCACGCTGTTGCGGGGTGTGTAAGATTGATCGCTTATTTGTTTGTCGCCAGTGTCTTTTTTCTCTTTTTTTTTTTTTCTTATCACGTCAGATCTATCTAGCTACATAGCTATAGTTGTACTAAGGACCAGTCACTAATCATACATCTTAGAACATGTTCTCACCGTGGAAGTTGCTTGTTTGATTATTCCAATCACTTAGCTTTATTTATTCGATCGCATTTGGCAACGCGTTGCGTCTCTAGAATCCAAAACACGTTGCCAATTGCTGCTCCTTCCGGGGTCCCCGATCAATTCGTTTCTCACTACTTGCATTATCGGAGCCGGCATTTTCATCCCCGTCCATGCATATCTCCCAAATTTCCTTTTTTTGTGTGTGTTATTCACATCTCCAGAATAACTTTTGGTAGCTAGCTGTTCAACCTAACGGATGCTAAAGCTGTGGCAATGGCATAACCTGTCTCTAGCTCATCGTCCTTTATCAGACATATTCCAATCTAGCTTGCTGGTAAGATTGCGCTCACATTGTGATTCCAATTTCCAATTGTCATCTTCTCTCGACATAAGATGAACATGAAGACGACGACGCCTTTGTAGTATGTATATGTATATGATATCGATTCACTAGTGACTCTCAAAAACTTTTCGTGGCAAATGTGTCGATCACGGTCGCTAGAAAAATTATTCTCAAAAAACTTAACCCGAGTAAACAGTTACAGAAAGAAAATATACCCGATTTTTTTCCCCTTTTTTTTTTTACCATAGCGAGCCGGACCCAAGCATGTCATCAACCTTTTTAGGAAGGAAAAGGAAACCCACGCCAACGAGACCTTGGGTCAGATTCACTCCTGGGCCGAACCACTGATAGAACCCAAAGGCCACATCAGGCCTACGGGCGTGCGGGCAGGAAGGCCCATGAAAAAAAATCGAGTGGTCTTCCACCGCGCGTCGGCCCGCCCAGCCCACGTACACGTCTGCGCCTGCGTCTTCGCTTCCTCGAGACCGTGTGCTTCGCCGGCGGCCGGCGGGTGCTCCACCTCCACGGCGATATGGGCGGCGGGCGGAAGCGGCGGCGTCGCGACGGCTCGGAGGCGCCGTCTATGCACCCGCGGAACCGCTATGCCGCCGCCGCGCCGGACTTCGCCGCACTGGCGGAGCTCTACCCGTCCTTCCGCCCCTTCGTCTCCGTCTCCGACCGCGGCCGCGCGTCCGTCGACTTCACCGACTTCAACGCTACCCGGGAGCTCACGCGCGTGCTTCTCCTCCACGACCATGGCGTCAACTGGTTCGTGTCACTGGCTTCCCCTCCCTTTACCTTAGTGCCTTCGGCTCTTTCCATCAACCCTAGCATGAACTCTCTGTGCCGTATTTTCTGCTGGCTGTGATCATGCGCTCCACCTTTTCCATGGAATCCATGAAAGCAACAAGTACTGTGAGGGATGTATCAAGTTTGAATTGCTTTACTGTTGTCTACTTTCAGTATTTGGGACTAATTGACTGTTTGCAAACTGCTCATGTTATACTTAAACATGTATACTCGACCAACTGATTACAGAGAACGGGAACATCTTACGTTTTGGTTAGAATTCAACATTGACTTCTAGGTTTCACCTAGTTTTCCCTGCATGCTGCATTGCACTTTATTTTATTCACTGTGCTTCTTATTTGCATATTTTGTGCTTCAACGTTTCATTAAATATTTGTCACTGCTATTACAGGGTCGATAGACTTTGATGTAAAAATGTTTGTCTGGCCACAAACATTAAGAAAGGTTTAAAAAATCCATCAAAGTCTATATTCTCTATGTTGTGGAGGTCATTTTGATGCAGTATAGTTATGCTAGGCCGTTGTTTAAACACGAATTTAATCTTAGCTACTGTTAGGTGGATTCCAGATGGACAGCTCTGCCCTACTGTTCCAAACAGATCCAATTACATTCACTGGATCGAGGATCTTCTCTCCTCAGATCTGATACCACCAATATCCAGCTCAAGTGAGAGAGTGAAGGGCTTTGACATTGGAACAGGTGCCAATTGCATCTACCCTCTCCTTGGAGCATCTTTGCTGGGATGGACCTTTGTTGGATCTGGTATTCCTTTCTACCTTCTGCACTTCATGTTCAGTTCCGTGAATCGTTGTCTCAATAAATGAGAGAGATTATAACTTCGATTATGTAACTGTCTTTTGTTTGTAGATGTCACTGATGTTGCTCTTGAATGGGCTAAGAAGAATGTGGAGAGCAATCCACACCTAGCAGAGCTAATTGAAATCAGAAACGCAAATGCACTGTCCTCTGAATCTGAATCTGAATCTGTTGTCAGGAAGCTGCAAGGGAGAAGATTTTAGAGCCTGCCGAGGATGTAGCTATGCCAAAGCCACATATCCTTGTGGGTGTTGTAAAGGAGAGTGAGAGGTTTGACTTCTGTATGTGCAATCCTCCATTTTTTGAGAGCATAGAGGAAGCTGGTCTTAACCCAAAAACATCGTGCGGTGGGACAGCTGAAGAGATGGTTTGCCCTGGTGGTGAGCTGGCATTTGTTACACAAATAATTGAAGATAGTGTTTCCCTTAAGAACTCTTTCAGGTAATTCTAAGCTTTTCTCACTATGGTAATGTATGTTATTTTTTTGTATTTATCTGTACGATGGTTTTATTATTATTTTGTTTAGGTGGTTTACATCGATGATCGGCAGAAAGGCAAACTTAAAGATATTGATCTCAAAGATCCGTGGGGCTGGGGCCTCAGTTGTGAAAACTACTGAATTTGTACAAGGTCAGACAGCTAGATGGGGCCTTGCTTGGTCATTCATTGCTCCAAGACCAAGAAAAATGGTCCTTAGCTCCAGTGCTCCAGCAAAAACCACCATTCCTTTATGCTTCAGGTTGGCATCATTTCACCTTTTGTCCCTTTACATATGTTCTGTCATTCAAACTGGCAAGTTACCCGACTGGGTCTCATTAACAAACAAAACAAAAAATTCCAGCTCATATCTGTTCTGTGAAGCTCCGAGTATCCAAACTTTGCATAGTTGAGATGTTCAGATTGTTTTGTTTACCGTTTTAGTTATTTGCCTAGTTAACGTTGCAATAAGGTTGAAGCAATCTTGTTGATTAACTTCATTCAGAAACCTTCCTGTCTGCTTCACCTATTTCTCGAGTGGCTACTTCACCTGTTTCTTAAGTGGTTATGTTTACATAAGAATCCTTGCTACTCTATTACTATATTTGCACTTTGTCTAACCTCTGTTTTGAAATGTATATTTGGCATAATGAAATAAGGGCCTTCGGCGTGAACATGGCGCTTTCCAAGTTCTGAAATCAACTGAGCCTTTCTTTCTAGCTTCTAATCTATCATGCAAAACTGATTCGTCATCCTTTTTCGGTCAATGTAAGTTCATTTGTTAGTATGACGCTTCTTAAATTCATCGTAACAGAGATATAAAAACTGTTCTCCTTGAGTATCTGATGTTTATGCATTGTGTTCTCGTGTTAATACTGGCTTGGAATATTTCTTTAGGTCACGTTGTCAGATGAGCAGATTGAGGCTGCAATATTGCATGGGGATGATTATGCCGGTTCTCTAGAAGACAGCTCTACAAAGTTACAAAGTGTTGTCAAGGGAATATCATTTTGTATTACAGTATGTTGGCTGTAAATCGCGTTTCTTGTACTTTGTTAACTTTCTTTTCTATAATGATTATTCCACATCTTTTTTTTTTTTTTTATCCTTGTGTAGGTGTTTGAACAAATTCCTGGGACCCTCCTAATCAAAGGTTCATTATTGAATAAAGCATTATCAGGTAGTCCCATGGTCTTTATGTGATTATTGGCATATTACATGATCAAACTGAAACACCTTTATCAGATTGCTTTAAGATATGACAAGCATTTATGCTCTTGGTCGTCATATAGTTTCATGTGTAACTATACATCTATCAAATCCATTTCAAATAGCATGGTGCCTCCATGTTGAGCTGTTTATGTCCTTTCCATCTACTGTATATAACAGTTGAATCAAATGAACTGTCTACTATGCATTCATGACACATGAGATCTGAAATCCATTCTGGTAATGCTATTAACTCTTGGGTGTCTAGGATGGTGTCCTTACCACGTATGTATTTCTTCGTCAATGCTTTTACTACGCCATGTGCTCCCTATTATAATGAAATCTGTTCATGGAGACTGAAAATTCGATACACCATAAAACGCCAAGTCTACAGGCTGGCATATGCAACTACTGTAGCATGTCTAGTCCAACTTTGCCAAGCTGTGCTGGTGGGGCCGATAGTGATAAAATGGTCCTGAAGAATAGTTGTCTATCATATCAAAAGAGGGAGTGGTGGCAGTACTGATGTCTGGCTGGCTCTTCCATATGGCTTGACAGGCTTGTCACTGGCTCTCGACAGATGCTAGTGGCTAATCTCACGATGGAGACATAAATGACACGGGTATCTTAGGGACCATTTCTAGATTGGCTGTTGGTCTGTAGGAGGCAGAGCCTGTACATCCGGATCAGATGACATGTTAAAATTCTTCTGTTATCGACTGTCTTAGTTATGGAGAATACAACTGTTCAAGTTGTGCAGAGAAACTTACAAATCAAGCCAAAAGTTATCAAATAATCTCCTGCCTAATTCTTTAGTATTTCTTTCATGAAAGCTGAAACTGCTATAAAATGCTCTTTTCATGTGTACTATAGGAGTATATGCATATGCATAGATACAGATATTACACTAACTTCCTGTAACTACTGTTATCCCAATGGACTTGCTTAAGAACCAACATCAGTATGATTGTGTCAGATATGTTGTCTGATGGCTCTCTTTCTTATTATTAAGGTACATGTCGTGGTGACAAGGACACTCATTTTCCTGGGTTTTTTTTTTTCTGCAGGTACCTTCTCATCATTATTCTCTCAGTTGGAGGACGCGTTAAGGATGGAATGTCTCAGTAAGGCGTGATAGATCTTCAATTATGAGCTTTGATGCCCCTACGCGGATAAGTCTTTTAGACGCTAAGGAATGCGCAAAATGAAATCATGAGACAGCAATAGCTTATTAGCTTAGCCAGGAGGCACGAAAACTGATGCTGAGCAGTGATGGTAACTTGCACTTCCACAACAAAAATCATTTGTAGCTCACATATTTTCTTCATATGCAGTTGTATCAAGGTTGTGGAAATACCGGGGTTATGTCTGGTGTGTTATATTTCTTTCTTATCTGGATATGGAAAACGACTTGACATGGCAACAATGGGACACTCTTGACATGGCACCATAAATCATCTCAATGACACCGAGTAATAAATGACAGCATAGAACATCTCTGTACAGACCGGATATCTGGTATACACTGCAAATTTGACAGCATAGGACATCTCTTGTACAGTCCGGATATCCTGGGCCTTTAATGAATTGTCTAAAACTTGATTCCATGTGTTTCAAATCCCTTGATTCCTGTTGGAATCTGATTTTTAGATTACTCTTGATTCATGAAGCTTCAATGTTTTTGAGGTGAAACAAAAGTGTCATCTAATCACCTCACAGAAAAGAGCATTGTTTCCGCAAGTAGTTTGATATCTGTTGCACGTCGCTTTTGTTATCCATTTTTTTTTCTGGCAGCTGTTATCTGTTTGGTAGTATTTGGTAGCTGATGTATAAAGGACCTATGTGGTGATGTGGAAGCTTAGACAAGATAAAACATGGCGAGCTGAGGAGTAGCCATCAGCGTCCCAGCTAATGGTCAAAAGATCCTTCCGTTATAATATTTCCACACTTGGGGAAAGAAATTTTACTCTTATAGAAACTACTCGTCAAGATTAAAAGGGAAAAATAGGCACAGTATAACTTCGATCTCAGGGCTCTCAGGCAGTGAGGATGAAGTAATCCATGTCTAGGGCTGTGTCTAACTGCAATCCAGTTCATATATGATACACCATCAGCGGTAGCTGCGTTGGGCCGTACTACCCACGACGTCAGGGTACGTGTCAGTTCCAGCGCTACCTGCGTCATCGTTTGGCGAAGTGTACATGCCCATTTGATTTCTGTTTGGAAATGGTTGTGAGCACGCAAAGGCATCACAAAATATTTTTTGGCCCATCTCACAACAACATATCTCACACCAACATAGGCATTGACAGTTTCCTTGAATTAGATAGAGGGATAATAGTTTGATGTATGAGAGAGGGGGGAAGTGGCTCCCTCAAATATTGCCATATTTATTATAAGAAGACTCATCTAAAGAATAGTTTGTACCACACCACGTAGGTGGTTATGAACTTTGTCAACCACCCGATGGGGGTGGTGCAGGGAAAGGCCTCACTAGTAGGGAAAAAAAATCCACAACCCTTTAGGGTTATCCTGTGCTTGGAAGAGCAAGAAAAAGAAAAAAAATATAGTGATAGTTTTATTCTTCGTCGCTATAATACGTAATTAGGAATATGGAAAAGTGTATTTTTGGAATTTCCAATAATACGGGCGAACGACGGGAAGGTGGAATAGTGAGTGAATGTATATAAAGAAAAAGAGGCACGACCTTATGCAAACATATGTGGTCTCATTGCTTGTGATGGCACACATTTATATTGTGGGGAAGGTGGAATAGTGAGTGAATGTATATAAAGAAAAAAAAGAGGCACGACCTTATGCAAACATATGTGGTCTCATTGCTTGTGATGGCACACATTTATATTGTGGAGTAACACTAAAGCAAATGAATACAAACCAAGTTAAGTATCCCATTGCATCATAATCTTTTGCTACATGGCTTTAGCATGATCAATATAGATAATGTTTTCAAAGAATGCTTAACATTGACTTAAAGACAAAAACTAATTTGACCGTATGTAACACATCCACATGATATGTACACCTCGTTCGTCACTCCTTGTGCGATCCACAAAGGGTTCAAGCAATGTTTTATGTGCGCTAGTTGTTAGCTTGATGTTTGGTGGTCATGGCGGCTGCACAATTGCTAACGCTAGTGGTGTTTATAGGGATATAGTTTTGTGTACGTGTATTATAGGGATGAGTGTTCATCGGGTTGTGGGCGTGTGCGATGTAATTCTTATGAAAATGAGAGAGTTACAGACAAAACCCTTGTTCTATTCAAGTGTTTAGGTTGTTGTTGACACTAAATTGTCATAGTACTCTCCCACACTAACGAGAGACCTCCTCATGCAAACTCATGTCCCAATTCTACTAGGGAGATGGTGTAGGATTAGTCTCATGTCCTCACTCTACAAAATACATGACGTAGAATCTCTAAGGTTTCATCCAACTTGTAGGCATTACTTGTTGTTCTAGTTGGCTTTGTTTGATTGATGTTTGAGTCATGTATCAATGTGCTTTTAAGCCTTTTTTAGGGAAATAGTGGCGATAATAGGTGGACTCATCTTTTAACCAATTTTTAGCCCTGCCTAACATTCATAACACGCCTTTTAACTTTTGTTTACATTATATCTCCTTCCTTTTTAGTATTGAACAATCCTTTTTGAAATTTGGTTTTCTTTCTAAAATCAACCGGTTGTCGTGTCAAGAAATCATCGTCAAACCAAACAATAATCTCTGTCCATATAAAAATTCCCTCCCTCCATAATCGTATTGTTACCATCAAAAATCAAACAACAAAGTTTTTTTTTTTCTACAAAAATATCTCGACTCGACAAAAGACCAAACAGGCCTGAAAAGAATCAAATCAAACCATACGAGTAGCACTCCAATAACAAAATGGAGTTCACCAATCACGAGGCGGAGCACGATCACGCCCGTGTATACCGGATCGAACCGTGTCCATTACCGCCGGGCCCACCCGTCATCCACCCACAGATACCACCAACCCAACCAACAGCGCCTCCCTGGCGCTGCCTTCCCTCCCCCGACCGCCCCTGCCATGCGGGCCCACGCCACACGTGAGACTCCCAAACGGGCCCACCCCTCCTCGACCGTCCGCCCACGTCCCTGGATCCATCCCAGCCGTCCGATCCTCCCGCTCCCGCGCCTTCCTCGTATCCGCCGCCCTCTTTCTATAAGTACCCCAAGTCCACCGCCCCCGAGTAGATAAGATCGCCGATCACAAGGGGAGAAAGAGAAAAAAAATCCATCAACCCTAGCATCTGCAGCGGCAGCTAGGGGTTTGGAGGGTTGCGATGGCGGCGGCGAGGTTGAGGGGGACGGTGAAGTGGTTCAACGACACCAAGGGCTTCGGCTTCATCTCGCCGGAGGACGGCAGCGAGGACCTCTTCGTGCACCAGTCGTCGATCAAGTCGGAGGGCTTCCGCTCGCTCGCCGAGGGCGAGGAGGTGGAGTTCTCCGTCTCGGAGGGCGACGACGGCCGCACCAAGGCCGTCGACGTCACCGGCCCCGACGGATCCAACGTCAAGGGCGGCGGTGGCGGCGGTGGAGGCGGTGACCGCGGGGGAGGCTACGGATCCCGCGGATCTGGCGGCGGTGGACGCAGCTACGGCGGGAGCTGGGGCGGAGGACGGAGATCCGGTGGCGGAGGTGGTCCTGGCGCCTGCTACAAGTGCGGCGAGCCTGGTCATATGGCCAGGGGACTGCCCCAGTGGTGATGGAGGCTACGGCGGTGGTGGTGGAGGCGGCTATGGAGGTGGCGGTGGCTACGGAGGTGGTGGTGGAGGTGGCTGCTTCAAGTGCGGCGAGCCTGGCCACATGGCCAGGGACTGTCCTAGCGGCGGTGGCGGCGGGTATGGTGGTGGTGGTGGCGGCGGCGGCGCCTGCTACAACTGCGGCCAGGGTGGCCACATGGCCAGGGACTGCCCCAGCGGTGGTGGCGGTGGAGGGAGGTTCGGCGGTGGTGGTGGCGGCGGGGACCGCTCCTGCTACAACTGCGGCGAGGCCGGCCACATCGCCCGCGACTGCCCCACATGATGTGGGTCCGGGTTCCGTCCTGCCAGATGAGATCGGATCGGATCGGATCGCTCCGCCACCTGCTGCTGCTGCTGGTCCCCTTCTAGATCTCGCTGCTGCTTAAGAACCTCTCACTGTGTCCGTCTCGGAGTATCGCTTTAGTTTTGCCGATCGATCCGGGCGCTCATGAGCGCCCGTCCGCCGCCGCCTCTCTCCCACCCTGGTGATTGCAGATGAGAGGAGCGCGTCAGTTCCGTCAGTCAGTCGTTTTCAGATTTTTCTCTTTCTGTTATTGGGTTCGTAGAGGAGCTCAAGTAAGTTATCATCATCGAGTGTGCTTGGTCTCGTTGTCGTCGTTGTTAAGGTTTTAAGAATTGAGAAGTGAGATGGATTGGTCCTGTTGCCGAGGAGATGTTAAATCTGCCTCTTTTTTGTGGTTTGTTGTTCTTCCAGACTGAGGAAGGAGATGAGATGATTATTATCCAAGATTAAATCCTTATGCTTGGTTTGATTACGATTGTGATTTGATTATATATGCGCATGGACAATGCTTGTGGTACTACGCACGGTTGGGGTGGTTGGATCACACTTTTGGTACGGATTGGAATTGCTGGCACCTACTAGCTGTTCTCATCTGCCTGCCTTAGGTTGTTTTGTTCTCTGGATGGATATGATGATGATGATTTGTTTCTGTGCAACAGATGGCATGATGCTCTGCAGCGAGTGATTTGTTTCTGTTTGCTTTGTTTGTACTAAGCTGGAGTACACTCTTTTGTTTCTGTGCAACAGAGAGAGTGATTCCTCAACCAAAAAAAAAAAGTGATTTGTTTCTGTGCAACAGAGAAAGGAGAAAAGCTTTTCTGCTGCTGCGGGTGACACTGGTGTCAGTTCCCCCATTGCTTACTGTTCTTGTCATCTCTTGTCTGATTGGCCATGTTCTTGCTATCAGTACCACTAATAATTGCCATCCTGTGTACTACTGTATTGGTTAGTACCACTAATCTGGCCCCTTGCTGCCGCGTTCTGCATTTGTCAATAGCAGCCATGTTCTATCTGCTTTGAGGATCAAGATTGCATTTGTCAATAGCAGCCATCATGTTCTATCTTCTTTGAAGATCAAAGACTACATTTGTCAATAGTAACCATCATGTTCTAGCTTTCTTCAGAACTGAGAAGCATCTCTGCAACACATAAGCATTCCAGCAGATTGGTAAAATGATTTTTGCCTACTGCCTAGTTAAAAAAAAAATATATAATCTGGCTGATGATGGAGGAGCGCGCACCTCTGCTTTTACAGGTTATATATCCTGTTTGCAGTGGATGGAGTACGGTTTTATATAGGATAAAGAAACTTCCAAGTGGTTCAGATGCCCCGTTATCCTGTCCTCCTGTCGCTTTTATGCTGGACGCTTCAGATAGGAGTATTTGGAGGACACTTTTATGCTGCGCGTAATCAATGATCTTTTGGTGTAGGAGTACTACTGTACGACACTTTGGCAGGACAGCACAGTTTCAGACTTGGGCGTTGTTTCAGATGATTTTTGGTGTAGGAGGACACTTTGTTTGTGGTAAATATTGTCCAATACGACACTGTTGGCAGAACTGTGTAATTAGTTAATTTTTTTACCTATATTTACCGCTCCGAACACTTTTTGGTGTTGAGGAGTCAAAAATTTGCACTTTTGTGGCAAAAAAATCTGCCAACTAAACGTGGCCTTGTTTTTGTAGCCTGATAAAAATGCCCTGTCCTGGACTCATGGTTTGGTGGTGTAGGTTAGGACACGCAGATTACTGACAGCAATACAGTTCTAAGGGCCTGATTGGGTAAGGATTAGCAGCTAAAATTAGCTTGGGGTTCCGTTTGATGTCTACTAGCTAAATAGTAGCTGTGCTAATCTTCCGTCTAGCAAACAATTACTCATTTCGTTCCAAATTTGGAGTTATTTTGTTTTTTTATTAGGTACATTACATATCAAAGGTGATACATTAGAAAAGCCAATGTAATTATTAGCTGGTTGTTTTATTACCTAGCGCATAACAAACCATTTGTTTGCTGGTTGGCCACCCAGCTAACAATTCGCTGGTACTTTGGTTATTTTTTGTTAAGACAATCCAATAGCACCCAATAGTTAGCTTGGCGCAGTTTAGATGTCGCTAAAAGGTGAGGAGGTAGATGCATCCGTGTTTTTTTTTTTTCTTCTTTATAATAATTTTTTTTTTTTCTATTTGTTACTGGTAGTAGCGTGAATAGATGCATCGATGGTTTTTTGCTCTCTATAATGTCCTTTCTTTTCTACTACTAGCCTGAATAGAGCTAGGCCGGATGGCTTTTGCATTCTACAATATTTGTTGCTAGTATTAACTTTGATCTGATAGTTAGCGAGACAATTGTTAGCTTGGTGTCCAAGTATAATTAGCTATGTCTATTCGAGATACTAGGCTGGAAGCTAGTGTCCACATATACGACTAAAATAGCTACGCAGGTCAAAGTTGTCACAGTGAAACAGGCTGTTAGCTACTAGAAGATTTAAATCTCGGTTTTGTAAGATGGCTAAAATTTCTAACCAATGATACTTTATGTTTTATAAATATCTCCTATTTCAATATATAATTGCACATTAAATACACCAAAAACATATGTTTTTATTTTAAAATTTAGATAAAAAACTAATTATACAGTTTAAATAGTCACAGTGAAACAAACAAAAAGCGTCTACAATGATGTCTCCAAAAAAGTTCTAACGTTTTTTTTTTTAAATTTTTGTGACATCTAAACAAGGCTAGGAAATATAAAGTATGTTGTCGTTTGAGAAAAACACCGCACCATCAATGAATTTGTTCCTGATTTAATAGTGAGAGAAAATAAATTAAAATAAGATGAAGCAAACAAACGAACACGCTTTATCTCTACAAGCGAAAATATGTACCTTTCTGCTGGGCGTTGAACGTTTTAGCTCAGCTGCTATAAATGGTGGGAGAGTGGATGGGGTGGGTGCAAAATGTCATGTGCCCATGTGTGTGTGCCTTAGCCTTCTTACCAGCAAACAAACAAAACGTGCTATTTGTGCTACAAGAGTTCTAAAGTTTTTTACAAATTTACTGTGACATCTAAACAAGGCTAGGAAATATAGAGTATGTTGTCGTTTGAGAAAAACACCGCACCATCAATGAATTTGTTCCTGATTTAATAAATGAGGAGAAAAATTAAAATAAGATGAAGCAAACAAACGAACACGCATTGCTACAAGCGATTCTTTTTGTGCCTAGCGTTGCCGTGGTAGGATAATATTTCTATAAATGGTGGGAGAGTGGATGGGGTTCTGAGCACGGTGTCATGTGCCCATGTGTGTGGACCCAGGGGAAGCGTGGCAGCAAATTTTGGTCGATCTAAATTGGATGGATTTGGAGAGGTGAAAGTGGAGGGCCGGCCGGCCGGGCCTGTGTCAGCGAGCGAGCGCCATGTGCCGATACCTGGGGCCTGTTGATCCATCGCCTGTGAGAGGAGACCATGCCACCGCCCACCGTCCTTCACTGGCTGGGGCTGGCTCACAGTCCATCCGGACACGACAGCAGCAGGTCTCGTCGATCGTGCCGCCGGCCTCGGCCATTATTACTCCCACGACCTGGCGACGCTGTCCCCTCCCCTCCCCGGCCGGCCTCCTCCCCCCGGCCCGGGACAACTCTCGTCTCGTCGTCGTCGTCGTCTTGCGCTGCGGTGGCCGGTGCAGGCCTGCGTCCAAAGCAAACTGTGACGAGCAGCAGCTGAGCGAGCCTGCGCCTGCCTCCGGCTGGCTCTCCGCAGTGGTCTGGTCGTGTCTTTTGACCGCTCGTCGGCAAGACGGGAACACAACAAACAACAACAATGGTCCTCATCCTCCCCATCGCCAACAACGGTCACAGTGGCAGCTTTCTTGTTAACCCCGCCTCCCTTCCGCTCTGTTCCGTAGCTAAGTACAAGGCGTTACAGCCATCAACCGTCCACACCCACAATTTAAGAGAATGAGAGTATTTGGTTTGTGGCCACAATTTACCATGTCTTAAGTTTAGACAAGCCATGTAAGTTGGAGTAATGTTTGGATGGTGCTACAAATGAGACGCCGCCGCCACAACTTGCCAAACCTTGCGTATGGCGGATAGTGGCTAGCATCCATTGCCAAACCTTGCGTATGGCGGATAGTGGCTAACATCCAAACATGCCCTAAAACTATTCCTAATAAACTTCTTCGGTGTTTTTCTTTTTCTTTTAAAATTTAGTCGAGGTGGATTAGAAGGCGAGGATGGGGTGGAGGGGGGCTGCTAGCCGCCGCCCATTTAAGGTGGGCCGGCCCAGCTAAGAGCCCACGACACCCACTCCTTCTCCTTCCTCGCCGCGACGCCGATGCCCCCGCCCCGCGTCGGCCTTTGTCCACCTCCTCCCCTCCCCTCTCTTCTTCTCCCCGCCGGCAAACCTAACCCTAGCCGCCACTTCGAGCTCCGACCACACCCACCATGGGCGACCTCCACGCCCCCCGTCTACCCATACCCAACCGGATGAGTCCGGTCCTAGCCGCGCCCGCCTTGCTCACCGCCGACCACCGCCGTGTCAACGACCGCCGCTAAGTTCCCCCGGCCGGATTCTGACCAAGGGAAGAAAGTTTTCATGGGGGTTGCTCGCGGAACACTAACCGCCGGGCTCGCCGCGGTTGCCATGGCGGGTTAGGGGGTTTCGTCGTCTCCTACTCCGCCTCATGCCTGCTCCGCCGCCGTCGCCGCTGGTCCAGCTCCTCTTCCGGCTCCCGCCGCTCCGGTGACCGCGTTGGGCCTAGTGAGTTGGCCCACCAAGGGGTGGTCGGCGCACTGTTTGGCGCCGACTAGGCATCGACCTGGTCGGCGCCGAAGATTTCCCCAGATGGAGAAGGGGATTACTCCTATATTGGTGGAGGAATATAATCCGATTGGCCATGTTTGCGTTGGGTTGCCAAGTGGATGGACGGTGGTGCATGTTTGGAATAGATATACATCATAGATGATTTATTCCATTCTCCTAGATGTTAGATGATGCAGAGAACCAGCTACTCCTAGCAGCTACTACTGTAGTAGAAGAGGAGGAGTAGGAGCAAAAGGTTAAAGGTGCATGCATGATGAGATACGTATCATATATCCATGGATTGATGGAATGATCAACCAAAGCCGATGGCATCCGATCTCTCGAATCGAATGGATGGACGGACGGATGGATGGCAGATCAGATTCGGTTCCCCAATATGAAAACGCACAGCACTGCAGCATAACGACACAAGTAGTATTACGTACTCTACTCGTAGGTTAGATAACGATGACGATAATAACCCAATTTCATGATCACAAAGGGTACTTACGTGCTCCCACTCTGTCCAAACAAACAACGGTTTTTTCGGTTCTCCATGGGCCAAACAATCTTAAATTTAATTAGAAAACAAAAAAAGTTATTAATATTGATGTTTCGTCCACATTTGAAATATAAATCTTGGTAAATTTGAATCTAGCATTGTGCGCCTGTGGCTCTGTCCCCTGCCCTGGCGGCTGAAGCTGAGCATGATCACGATGGAGCTCAGCTAACGTTACCACGGACGGAAAATGGTTTTATATTTGATAGTGGTTTTAAGAATTACAATTTGCAGAACACAACAATTTTAACCACAACCCACAGAGGGGCCTGTGTTGCGTGTGTCTGCGACTGAGGTTGAGTCGACCACCTGCTGTCACTTGTGGTGGATGTGAACGTCAGTATATCTTGAAGGTAATTTGAAGCAACTTGGCAGGCCTGTTCAGAAGGAATCATGTAGAATTGTTCCTCTGGATTGAAGTTCTTTTTCCGTGAAAGCTCTCGATCGGTAAACGGCATGCGAACAAAACTAGAAATTTAGCACGAAATACAAAAGCTCTTCTTAAAAAATAAATAAACTGGATTTCATTTCATCACAGGGCATAGTGAAAAGATGGGACTAAACAATTGCTGTTGGAAATTGTAAAGTGCCTTTTGCACATTACATTGTGGACAGTGCGGTCCTACTTGACATACGTACATACAAGATAAGACATGTTTGGTTGCTTGACATTCAGACATACAAGGCAATACAAAGAAGTTGGAGTTACTGTGAGACACATTAAACTAGAGATACTTGATCAATGGTAACCTTGGGACACATACTTGATCTACTAATAGGCATGGCACCTTCTATCCAGTTGCCACCACCAAACTTCAAGTCATGAACCCCACATGCATTATCTAAAAAAAAAATGGACCCCACATGCAGAAATCCCCAGCAAAACATATTAGCAAGATAAAACAACCCCCTCAGAACCGAATGACAAAATATGGCATTCAACGTATGAATGCTGCTTCATATTGCTGCGATCTTCTCATAGCCATCAAAGATTTGAGGAGGTCTGGCGACAATAGTTCCTTCAAACATCTATATTGGTCCTTTATAAAAACAATTGCTAAATAAGGCGCCTATTGGTGACTTCGAGAATCTTCAGATCTGCGGGTTCCTTGGCCCTTTGAAGGTCTTCGTAGGGGTAGGGTTTCAAATCACGTGTGTTCATAGGATGAGTGTGTCGTGCGTGTTGTGAACGTCTGCGTTATCGCGTGCAATTCTAAAAAAATACGTGAAATTTTCTATTGGAAATTGATCCGGATATAGTACTGCTCCATCGATCTCTCCTTCCATCTATTGGAAGTTCCATCTCTCTCCTTGTCAGGCGCTGAAGCCCACATGTCAGCCTGAAGTGATTCAGGACAAAAACAAATCCTCACTTCAGCCACGTGGGCCCTTTGTGTCAGTATACACCTCGCCCACAGTTCCTTCTGCGATGGTCGTTGGGCTACCCACGGCCCGCTATCCCCTCATCTGGGCTGGGCCCCCAACACCCAACCCCCACCCTCCCTTTTCCTATCCATCATCATCATCCTCTCCCTCCCACTTGTGGTCGTCTTCGCAATCCTCACAAAGGGCGAGATAGATGGCGGCGAGCGCGCTGCTGACGGGGTCGCCGTGGCTGCGTATGCGCCTCCTCCCGGACGCGCCCGTGCGCTCCTTCCGGCACCTCCACCTCCGCCGGGCCCTCTCGGTCCGCGCCTCCGCCGGCGCCGACGGACCCGTCCGCGTCCGCTTCGCGCCGTCGCCCACCGGCAACCTCCCCACGTCGGCGGCGCCCGCACCGCGCTCTTCAACTACCTCTTCGCGCGCTCCAAGGGGGGACGCTTCGTGCTCCGAGTTGAGGACACCGACCTCGAGCGCTCCACCAGGAAGTCCGAGGAGGCCGTCCTCGCCGACCTCGCCTGGCTCGGCCTCGAATGGGACGAAGGTCGATCGGTGTTCTATCTTACTCTTCTTGCGCCGCGCTTTCACCATTCTCAATCGCGTGTCGTCTCGTTGATTGCCTAGTGTTGTGGCCCGCACATTAATTGACTGACATCGCAGTCCTGCGGTTGCAGTTGTGCTTAAACTTGATCACTACGGCTTCCTAGATCTAGCCTCTCATTTTGCCACTGTTATCACAAATACTGGCTACCACTCGCATGTGATATGGCGGCTTTAGGAGTCTGCACAAATCCAACTCTGTAGGTGCAGGTAAATTGGTTGCAGATTTCAAAAACATTGCCTGCTAAGGTCCTCTTGATTGTTGTGTTCCCCCGCACATGCAAAGGACTAATCTATATGCAAGCATCACGATGAATATTCAGTTTCATCAGATCATTGTAGAGGGTGCTGTCTATACAAATATAATAACAAAAATAACATAACACAAACTATAACTGAAATAGCTGTTCGCCGTCCATATTTGGCTAGGTCCTGATGTCGGTGGGGAGTTTGGGCCTTATCGCCAGTCAGAGCGGAATTCACTATACAAGCAGTATGCTGAGAAGCTTTTGGACTCTGGCGCGGTTTACCGCTGCTTTTGCTCCAGTGAGGTATTGTTCTCCACTTGCATAATTTGCATGATAACCGTGTTATCAAGTGCACTTGTTTCCACAATCCAAGCTTTCTCGATGCGTGTGTGGCATGTGCTATTTATTCTCTTTATGAATATAAGCAGCAGATTTTCTCGAAAGTTTTTACCTTCATTCATAGTAAATATCTGATCCATTATGTTTAGAGAAAATTCTAGCAATCAATTCTACCATGATTCAAGATCCTAAGGAATAACCAGATTTGAAGTCATTTGACAGGATATGCAGTATTTTCTACTGGTGAAGTCATATATAATTTTAGGCTGTTGCCATTTCTTCAGGAACTTGAGCAAATGAAGGAAGTCGCAAAGCAGAGACAACTTCCTCCTGTGTATATGGGGAAGTGGGCAAGTGCTTCAGATGCAGAAGTACATCAGGAGTTAGAGAAAGGGACGCCTTACACTTACCGCTTCCGTGTACCAAAGGAAGGGTCATTGAAAATTAATGACTTAATTCGTGGTGAGGTAATGAGTCGAAACCTAGAGCATAAGCTTCAAAATACCTTGCTTTTAATGCTAGCTGGTATATGTTGATTTGCATATCGTCAAAAGTGATCACATGAACTGATCAGCGGATAGTTTCATAAAGGTCAGTTGGAACTTAGACACGCTTGGTGATTTCGTGATTATGAGAAGCAATGGACAGCCTGTGTATAACTTCTGTGTGACAGTTGATGACGCTACCATGCAAATTTCTCATGTTATCAGGTAATAAGGAAAAAGGAAACTCTGTTTCTGTCTTTCTTTTGAATGTCTGGCACCCTTGTAGACTGTAGTTATGTGTTTACCCTGTTTTGTTACAGAGCTGAAGAGCATTTACCAAACACATTGCGGCAAGCTCTAATTTACAAAGTAATATCCTCTACCTTCTGCTATCTGGTTTTTCATAATCTGTATTCTTGGCCCTTCAAAGAGTTATATTTGCTGTAATGATACGCTCTTCTTCAGGCTCTTGGATTCTCAATGCCTTCATTTGCTCATGTTTCACTTATTCTGGCTCCTGACAGAAGTAAACTGTCTAAACGGCATGGAGCTACTTCTGTCGGGCAGGTAACTTACCAACTACTTCCTCCGTTCTAAGTTATAAGCCGCTTTGACCTTTTTGATACATCCATTCTGCTATGCATCTAGATATAATAATATGTCTAGATACATTACCAAATGAATGAACCAAAAAAGTCAAAGTGACTTATAATTTGGAATGGAGGGACTATTCTCTATCTCATTCTTATTATATATGGCATAAGAATGAAGCATGCTGTTTCTTTTTCTCTGCACAGTATAAAGAGATGGGCTATCTACCTCAGGCAATGGTGAATTATTTAGCACTACTGGGCTGGGGTGATGGTACTGAAAATGAGTTCTTCACTATTGATGACCTAGGTTTGTTCTCAATGTTCTTTTTTCCTGTCGTTTTCACTGAAATATTCTTTGGTCCCTATTGAATTAAAAAAAAAACTGGTATTCTCACTTTGGTGGTATTTCTAATCTACAGTCCAGAAATTCACTATAAATCGTGTCAATAAAAGTGGAGCAGTCTTTGATGCAACAAAATTGAAGTAAGTTCCATATGCCATGTTTCTCTGTATTAAAGATATTGTGATGTAGCTATCAAGATCATATAACTCAAAATATTCAGTATATCTGATTTAACATAGTAGCTTGTTGACGCTTACTCTTTGTTAACTTTTATAACCTTACTCATGTATTTGAATGATCTGAGAACTATAAGTGCCACTAGCTTTCTTGGAGGCTAGTGTATCAACTCTTATATAATCTGCTTGACATTAGTACTTCTAGAAGCCTGGATGTCAGATGAATGGCTAGTTTTGAAACTTACGTCGAGGATAATCAATGGATTTGAGCTAGGAAGCATCTGGATTCTAGAACCTAATCCAAGCTATATTGCCTGTTGCAAAAAGATGGCCAAATACGGTGATCTTAAGTTAGATATGCTGGTGCTCATTCTTTGTGTCTACTCACTTCAGTTTGTTATAATGCAACAATCAAATACTATGATGAGTTTGACACCTAGATTTTCACTAATTTCTATCCTTTTAATACTCTTTTGGCTTATCCAGTATGCCCTTAAAAAGCAGCAACCTCATAGGCCTATCCTCGTCTAATTTGATACTGATCTTCCTTCTGTAACTACCTAGATGGATGAATGGACAACATTTAAGATCATTTCCTCATGATGAACTCATCAAGGCTTTTGAAGATCGGTGGAAGAACACAGGCATTCTCCAGGAATCTGAAAGTGGTTTTGCTCAGGTAAAACTACATGACATTTTATTTTACTGTACACCTAGGGTGTCCTATTTCGAAGTACATATTAAAGGTGTATTATTTACCAGAGACCAATAGTAACACGTATTGTCTCTACAAAGCTATCAAGAAGATAAAAAAAATAGCTTCCTTCTATTTTGGAAGCACAATAAAAACTTTGCTTTCGTGGTTATCCTATGGAATCTGAAAAGTTGATACTGTGTTCAGGAAGCTGCCGAGCTTTTGAAGGACGGTATTGATTTGATAACAGATGCTGATGCAGCTCTTACAAATTTGTTGTCCTATCCCCTTCATACTACTTTAAGCAGGTTCGTAAAAACAATATACTGGATTAAATTACTGACCTGTATTCCTATTTCCCCCCGCTTATCTACAACTTTCTTGTTCATGGTTTGCCATTGTTGTCACCTAGATAGCTTCCTGTGATTGAGTTTACTCATTTGCTTGTGTTCTCCAGTGAGGAAGCTAAACCTGTGGTGCAAGACAAGATTTCTGAGGTTGCTTTGAGTCTTATTTCTGCGTATGATAGTGGTGAACTCATTCAAGCACTAGCTGAGGGCCGTGATGGTTGGCAGAAGTGGGTTAAAGGTTTTGGCAAGTCTATCAAAAGAAAGGTATGTTTTGGTTCTGTTGTGCTTTTGACTTTGTTTGCCACGGGATCTCTGGCTTCATTATGAAGTGACCTATCTCACTGAGAAAATGATTGTCAGGGTTCAGCAAATTGCAGCTGAATCCTTTGATCAAACCTTGGCACAGTCCTAGCAATGTTTTGTATCTAGCAGTAAACTTATAAACCGAAAATATTTGACATATCTTTGCTTTATTGTATCCGTTTGTGACTAGGGCAAAGGGCTCTTCATGCCGCTCCGAGTACTGTTGACCGGGAAGCTTCATGGTCCTGACATGGGTGGCAGCATAGCCCTGATACACAAAGCCAGCATCTGTGGTGCGGTGACTCCACAGTCCAACTTCGTGACTCTAGATGAGCGGTTCAGGATCCTTAAGGAGGTTGACTGGGAGTCGTTGGTGAAGGAGCAAGAAACCCCTGCTGAATCTGCTGTTCCCGCCGCCTCATAGACTGCCAGCAGGCCTTCATATAAGTCAGGGATGACGCTGCGCACATTGTTGCGCTTGAGGAGTTTTTTTTGTCCATTTTGCTGTGTTTGTCACCATTCGGTTTCATCCAGTAGCAGAAATTAGAAAATCAGTGGTTAATAAAGCTATTTTTTATCATAGGTTGGTGCTGTAATGGGGTTTTAATATTGAATTATTAGACGAGGATGCTGTCTGTAATCTGCGTGCCTAGAGCTTCTCGTTTGCTGAATACATGATTGTTACAGGTGTTCAGAAGCATTATAAAAACTGTGCGGCACACGAATTTTTACAGTTTGTCTGCCCAAGTTTTCTTGGGAGAGCTGAAATTTGTCTTTCTTGTACTCTCGGTGTACTGTATAGGGATGACGCTGCGCACATTGTTGCGCTTGAGGTACGTGGTGATGATGTGCACACAAGCTTTGGACGGGCGAAGCATTTATCGGCAAGCTATTTATCGGCAGCAAAAACATACGTTTAGCCAGCTCCTAGCTCGATCATATGCGAAGTGGACCATGTTAAATTAACATGCATGGATCCGGCTTATTATTATTTTTCCTTCGAGATGGGAACATAGAAGAGTCCTTTGGGTTTCTTATTTCGAGGCCACAACTGAATCAACATGCTACATATGCTCGCTCACGCTCCCTTAGTCCCATGAGCGTGAGCCATGCGGTAGTTCCATCAGCATGCGGTATCTTACTGCAAAGGCATGAGCGAGCATATGCATCTGCTAAGATGTGATGCGGTAAGATGTGCTTCGGCGTGTTGATTCAATTGTGACTTCGAAATAAGGAACCCGGAGTACTGCGTGTTCTATCTCAAGGAAAAAATAATAATAAGCCAGATCCATACACGTTAATTTAACATGGTCAGCGCTTCGCATATGATCGAGCTAGGAGCTGGCTAAACGTACATTTTTGCTGCCGATAAATAGCTTCGCCGTCCAAAGCTTGGGTGCACGTCATCACCACGTACCTCAGCGGGCAACAATGTGCGCAGCGTCATCCCTGTACAGATCATGTTTTAAAAAGATTCAATTTAGATTTGTCATGTGATATGTTTTCATAATACACCCATTCAGAGTCTTAAATGCTGATATCATTTTTTCCCCTGAAACTCAGCCAAATTTGAGTCAGTTTCACTACGATCAAACCTAAAATTATATCGTTTCTAGGGTGAAGTAGTTCATGTTTATGAAGCCAAACTTTTCACCAGAGAACTAAATATTACTCCCTCCCCAAAATAAATGCAAACCAAATATCAGCTTTCCGAGGAGTTAAACATTTTTAAAGTTTTACCCTAGTATGATTGGATTAAGAATGGAATATACTTTTGATAATGTGTACTTATTTAGAAATGTAAATGTTGATATTACTTTTATTATTTCTAGTCAAACTTAAAAAATGAGTCCTAAATAATTTTGGGACTGAGGGAGTAAACACTACTTGTTTTTCTGTCCTTGTTGATTTTGTTTTTAAAAAAGTAAACACTACTTGTTATTTCTGCTTATTCCAATGACGAGTGTCTCCCTTGTTGATTCTTTTTTAAAAAAAAAATACTCGATTATTACTAGTGGGCCCTTAAACTCTTGCTGCTTCGAATCGCCAATTGCCACGCGAAGCGATTTGTGCCCTCCGACCCGTCACCCGTCCACATCACCAGCGTCCACGCCCCTCTCAGCGCAGGACCTCCGCCTCCTCATCGACCGACGACCGCCTCCGCCTCCGCCTCCGCCCGCCAGCCTGCCCGCCTCGGCGCTCTCCTCCGCTGCCTCTAACCGCGGGGGCCCTCGCTCCATCCAGCTCTACTGCTCGTCCGCGTCGCCACCGATTTGATTTCTTCCTTTCAGCCCAACCCGGCCCAAAGCCGCCAGATCACGGCACTCCGTCCACCTTCGGCTCCGCCGATCCCCTTCTCCTGCTCGTCGCCGGTGAAGATGATTCCCCAGAGCCAGAGCAGCTCCCTGCAGCGCCTTCAACTCGTCGAGAAGGTAACCTCACGGCCTGCACCCCCACCTCAGTGGTTGTCAGTTCGGTTCCTTAGACTGGCTGGATGTTTGTTGTGCGTGTGCAGCGGATAGTGCGGGTGCTGGAGCTTGCGGGAGCGGTGATGGAGGAGCTGGGAAACTCTCAGGGCCCCTCGCAGTGATGCAGTCGGCGCGCATTGCCGCGAGTTCATGATCTCTATGAAGGTAACCGGCCCACTGCCTGCCCTCAGAATCAGATGCGGCCTAGTTATGCGCCTCAGTCCTCGCTAATCTCATGCTAGAGAGACTATTGGAAAATGAACAGCTGTTTTAAAGTACTGTGTGCGAAATTTTGCTCTGGTCAAAGTTACCTTGTTTCCATCAAATTGAGACTGTAAATATATGTATCTGCTCCTCAATTGGTTTCTATTTAACGAATTATACATACCACAAATCGTTTATGATAACTCACTGCTTAATTATGTTTTGGTTGGACCAGGAAATTCAAACAACGTTGCGTGAGGAAATCAGAAGTGCTTGTGAATACCGTCCATTTGAAAAGTGTGATTACAGCGCAAGGATTACTAATGAGATATGCTGCAAGAAGCTGGAGTATGTAATTGAGAAGTTGGATACCATGCAACAGAACCTTGAACAGAGCACTGATGATGTTTAGCGAGCTGGCTACATAGTAGTAAGTCTACCCCCTTTTTTTTCCAATAAAGTGTAAACTGGTTAGCAAATAAGAGGATACTTTATGAATTTTGATGATAGTATCTGCTCAATCTGGTGATTTCGTTAATACTTTGCTGCAGTGGTAGAGTTGGAGTATTAGCTCTTTTCAATTTCTTGGTACTTGCAATGCAACCATTATACACTAGAGACATGAGTTTCGTTGCATTATATAGTACTCCCTCCGTTCAAAATTATAGGTTGTTTTGGCTTTTCTAGATACACAACTTTTATTATGTATCTAGGCATATTGTATATCTAGGTAAGCTATGTACCTAGAAAAGCCAAAAAGACCTATAATTTGGAACAGAGGGTGGTACTTGTTTACATGGACTTCTATTTTGTCTTGTAAATTTGCTTGCAGAAGTTCTTTCCATTCGTGTCTTGATGTTTAAACTTCAAGCCTTCATCTTCTTATCCTCAATGTGTAATTCTGTTGTTTGAGTGGATAATGTTTACAAATTACACCAGATATTTGTATTTAAATACACTGCTGACATCATTTGTTATATTATATGACTAGCTCTTGTAATGCTTCCATATGTCCACAATGGCGGTAATTCTTTTTTTTTTGGGCCCCATTATGGTTCTACAATAATCTTTTCTGGTACTCATCCTTGATGAATTGTCGACCTTCTAAACAGGGATCAGGTTTCCTCTGAGTTGAGTTACTCATACTCCGTCGATTACTTTCAGGTTTTGGAGCAACAGATGATTGAGCAGTATGCAGAAGGAGTTTAGAAGCATTCTATCAACCTATAATTGCAGGACGCTTTTGCTCAACTCTGGGACTGTAACTTGTGGTTTGCTTGTATTCCATGTTCTGTGACAGAGTTCGTAGGTTAGCTGCCTGCTGATGCTCAGTAGCATTGATCTTGGCCTGAGTAGGATAGGAATAGCATCCTTGAGCTTAAAATTGTGGGATTTTAAGTCAGTGTATTTTACTGATGAGAATTTGCTCTTCCGCGTTGCATGGACTCGCTTCTTTCTTAGAACATGCCTTTTGGTATATTGTTAACTCATTTTTCAATGTTGGTCTTCATGTGATTGCAATGAATGCTGTTTTGATTTAATTGTTCATGCTGGTTCGACATCCATTGCATTCGAAGCTCATCATGTTTTATCTGCTGTAAATAGTGTACGGCTATTTAGTCATTTATCCATCATTAATGTTGAAGTCCATGACATATAAAATGATTGGGTATGCTGCCGCATCAACCTCTTAAAATCCAAAAGATTCATGTTCCGTTGGATGATTTTCAGTGTATCTTCCAAGTGCATCTTTTTTGTTTGCAGACTTGTTCTTTAATGAAGGTCACCAATTAGGTAAACAACATGCTTTATTTCGAAGATGGAGAGAACTCATCCCTTGTGGTCCTATTGGTGTGAGGTCAAGGAGTGTGATGGAAACATGAAGTTAGCTGACACCCTTAAGGTTATGTGTTACCCATTTTCCATTAACAAGTGTCTTGGGAAACATACCTCTGCCCAAGAGGGGAAGGACCCATCGGTGGGGTCAGAAGAGAATGGTAGGCATAATCGCAGAGGAAACTTATGCTTTTAAGAGATATATCATTTCTTGTTGAGGTCTCATGAGGCCTGGGATCAGGTATATGGCTGCTATGCCTACTCTAACCACTTGATCAGGGAGTTCTGCAGCAGCATTTACAAAGAAGGGAAGCTCAACAAGCGTCAGAGGTAGTCGGCCCAACCTTCATAGTTTTGCCCAAGTAGTGCAGCACACTACTAAGGGTCAGAAAATTGAGAATAGGCCTTGGCCTGAGTTCTGATCTAAATTAAAATTAAGTCACTGGTGTCAGAAGATAAAGAGGTGACCGCTGACCACATTTCTCGCTTAGAGGAGGTGTAAGCCATATAGGAGTCGAGGGAGACACTTGCTCATGATTTCGTGCCTGTATAGCCTCAGCTTTGTGCAGTTAAGGCCCCAGAACCTTGTGCCAATGAGGAACCAGAATTGAATTTGACCCAACAGGTCCTGATGATGATGCGGACAAGCTCCTCCTATTGTCTAGCTTCATTCTAGTCCATGTATCCATACACAATTTATGGCCCTTTGATCTATCACCAACCTCTACCTGCTGTCTTTTGCCCTTTTTTGTGTTTCTTTTTACTTGTTTCCTATGAGCTTCATCTCTGCAGCCTACCCCAACTAGCTTGGACAAAGGCTTTGTTGTTGTTGTTTTGATCTATCACCAACCGAGTGTGGAGGTAAGATACATATACAAATACAACTACTTAGCTTTTCAGCTTTAAATTTCCAAGTTATGGTGGTCTTCCTTCTGTACCTATCTAGATGGATGAATGGACAACATTTAAGATCGTTTCCTCATGATGAAGTCATCAAGGCTTTTTGAAGATCGGTGGAAGAACACAGGCATTCTCCAGGAATCTGAAAGTGGTTTTGCTCAGGTAAAA